>BGPR01000060.1:940750-1032409 GCA_013235015.1 Araneus ventricosus
GCATTTAATTTTCTGAAATCTATGCATAATCGAGTCTTTTTACCCTCATCGCCTTTAAAAGCTAAAGTTACAGGAGATGAATAGGGACTATTACTTTCTTTAATTAAACCAGCTTGCAACAATTTCTCAACCTGACTCTTTATTTCTTGTTCCTCAACAGGAGAAGTACGATATGGTCTCAGACTAACTGGCAAGTCAGAATTAAGCACAATTCTCTGTGGTTCAACTCTGAGTGTACCAACATCATACTTGTCCTTTGAAAAAACTGAATCAAATTTTTTAATTATATCTTTTACTTCGTTTCTTAACTCACATTTATTCTCTGTGACAGACTGAGGAAGGTTAAACTGATCTTCAGTGGTCTGAGAACAATGGGAGTTTATTTGTTTACATTCAGAAATATGTAAAGAAACGTTTTGTTTGTTTTTATCATTTGAATTATTTTTATCATTTTGACTTTTATTTAATTTTTTTCCATTTTGAGATAATTGATGTTGACTGTAGTCTATAGTTATGTCGTATTTTGCCAATTCTGGCATTCCTAGGATTATATAAGGTAAAGTATGATCTAGAACATATATAGTCACAGTTTTGTTTATGGTACCAATTTTTAATAAAAATGTACATGTTTTAGTAAGGCTAATTGTACCCCGGGTTTGCTGTACAATTATACATTGAGCATTTGTCATTTTTAAATGATTTCTTGTCACTAAATCACGTGGGATTAAAGAGATAATTGAGCCAGTGTCTAAAACACATGGCAACGGTTTTCTTTTGTAGTATCCGGATACTGTAGGTAATTGTCATTGTTGATTTTCCTCCTTGGGAGGGTCAAAGTTATGTGGGGCAGGATTGGGAGATGGAAATTGTCCTGTGGAAAATCCAAATGGGCAAGTTTGTACACAATGATAAGCATTGGCAATGCCTTGTTTTGTGCAAAGCCAGCATGGTGAAGGTGGCAATTTGCCTTAAAAATGGGTGTTAGCATTACTAAAAGGTCTGAAAGTTTGTCTAGGGGGAGGAGTTTGGTAATAGTTATTTTGTCTGAAATTTTGCCTGGGAGGAGAATTTGGTTGAAAGTTATTTGGCCTAAAATTTTGTCTGGGTGTAAAGTTATGGGGTCTAAAATTTCTTGGCTGCCATTGGTTTCTGTTAACAGAGTTTGTTTCTAAATTTTGGGTTTCAGAATGGCTAGGGTTAAATTGATTTACATCCGTTTTTTGAATTTTGATCAATTTTGTGGCTGTTATGAGCCATTCTGTAGGATTGTTAGGGTAATTTATAGCAAGAAGTTGTCTTAGATTAACTTGCAAGCCATCTGAAAGTCCCTCAAGAATCATATTTGTAGATAAATTTAACTGCCTGCCTATTTTTAGTTTTTCTTGAAAGTACAGATTTATATCTTCGCCTTCTTTGAATGATTTCAAAGTGAAATCAGTCAAATTGACTAGGTTAGGGAAGATGTATCTTTCAGTTAAAAAGGAAATGAATTCTTCCCAAGTTTTAATTGTATCGTAGGAATTTACATATTCAGTTAAGGAACTATTTTTTAAGTATGTTGTTATATTGTTTAATTTCCATTTATCATCTAAATTATACTCCTGGCATTTATCATTAAAGTATT
The DNA here is from genome assembly GCA_013235015.1 of Araneus ventricosus. Lineage (NCBI taxonomy): Eukaryota > Metazoa > Arthropoda > Arachnida > Araneae > Araneidae > Araneus > Araneus ventricosus. The sequence goes on from BGPR01000060.1 coordinate 942,375, forward strand.
TAAGCCAAGCATTTACATTCATTGAGTTGTTGGGATCAAAAGGAATGATAGCGATAGAATTAGTAGCCTGCATTACAATACCAGATTCCTCTGGCTTATTATTAGTTTTTTCATTCATTTTAACTATTTTACCAGATCTTAAATTCATGCAGGAAAAATTTAATGCAAGTTAGGGAAAACTATTTTAAATTTAAGGAAATTTTAAAATAAGTACATTTTAAAATATTTACTTTAATATTGCGATTAAATACATAGAATAATAATACTAATACTCAATAGTAAATTCACGAAAATGCAAATACTAAAATTCAGAAATAATTATTTATAAAGCATAAACAACGCACTCAAAAAATATAATGATACTAAATAAATTCAAATTAATATTTCAATAGAATATATTTCATAATTTACGAAAAATATACTGATTAGTATTATATTTAATATCACAACCAAAACAAAACTAGCAATTCAAATACTTTTTAAGAATTATTACGAGTATGTCAAAGCAATTTCACTTTTCAAAATAAAAATATAGGAACACAAAAATAAATTTAGGAAAAGATCATGATCCTTTGTTATTATTTTCCCCCCTACCCAGCAGCTGCATTTTCTTGCACTTGATTTATTGTAGAAATATTTTATATGGCTTTTGTGGTTGACGCATTAGATGCAAAGTAATCCACTGTGATATCGAAACTTTGACACATTTGGCGTGAAATTATTACAGCACACAACTTTCAGGACAACACTTGGAAGAATAGAACTTGAACACCACTTGAAGGCACCTTTGTAAATAGATTTGAATACATGGTGAAATATATGATTTAAATGTTTGAAGCTGACGGCATTGAAATAACTTGAAGGTGGTTGAGTTGCACATGAATTTATCATCGAAGTAAGCGACGAGTGATGATCTGGGTGTGGTGAGATGGTTTTTCATTGATCTACGGGATTTCTCGACGATATTCCATGTAGTTGGGAAATTTTGACGAAAATTCTTGTAAAAGTTTCAACGTCGGTTTTGAAGAAGGCACAACAAAATTGATTGATACACACATCTTGAAGCACAGTAGAATGCTGTTACTCGAACTTTCACTAGTATTAATTTTCTGAAATGTTTTTCTTCTTAGATTAAACTCCTGGTTATTGTCCCTAAGCGGGTGTGGCAGATGGCTGCTTTTAAAACCCATTATACGGGGTCTCCACGAAACAGAAGAAATCCTGTCGACTCATGAAATATCAGGCTTTAAGGGTGAAATGTAGTCCATTTTGGTAAAGGAAAAGACAGCAGTTGCTCAATCTTCATTTATTCCATCGTAGACAATAGTATCCTACTTTTCAATAGTTAAAATAATCATATTATACGCGTATCCATGACCAGATTTGAAAAGGTAACGCGCGAAGCAGCGCGACGTTCTTATTCGCTTACATATTGGAATGAAAAAGGGCAGATAGGAATGAGCACAAAGTTTAAGTACCCAGAAAAGGGAATTTCCCCGGTAAAGACTCGTGACTCAGAAAGAAAGTTGTAGTGTGCTTGCTACAATGAAAGTAGAAGTAATTAAAATGAGGTGTCGTTAAAAGATTATTTAAGAAAGTTAAAAAATTTTAATATCACACACAGATATATATATATATATATACAGGGTGTCCAACAAAGGACTCCCTGATTTTAAAATTAAATAACTCGGCAACGGAGATCGATAGAAGATTGAAACCGATGGAATGCTTAGTCTGAGAGCAGTAAAAATCTCATACAGAAGTTTCAAAATTAGTCACAAATCTTGCCGACAGGTGGCGCTGTACGTTGCAATCGCTATTCAGAGTCCAAGAAGAAAGCTGTAAACTGTCCTATGCAAGCACGAAAAATGCACATTTTGAATCGATTGTGATGTGGTTGCAACGATTGCTTGCAAATGACAGTTTACAGCTTTCTTCTCGGACTCTGAATAGCGATTGCAACGTACAGCGCCACCTGTCGGCAAGATTTGTGACTAATTTTGAAACTACTGTATGAGATTTTTACTGCTCTCAGACTAAGCATTCCATCGGTTTCAATCTTCTATCGATCTCCGTTGCCGAGTTATTTAATTTTAAAATCAGGGAGTCCTTTGTTGGACACCCTGTATATATATATATGTCAATAATTAGTAAAGCTTAAAGTAAAAGGATTAAAAATATGTTCTTTTATGAAGCTTAAAACGAGTGAAGATTCTTGAAGCTCACCATACCTCGACTCGTGAGATTAGCGGTCCGCGGCCTATAGGTTGGGAACTGCTTATATAGAATCTTAAAGTTCATATTTTTCCGAATTCACTCACGGATGGTGCCACTCATATTGAATTAAATTAATCTTTAAAATGATAATTGAATTCTGAAAATATTATTATATTATATTGTCATCGGTAACATTTCTGCACAAAATTTAAGAAATATAGTAATTAAGTGAAGAATGGATTATAAAATTCTATATTTACAAACATCAGAACAAGTCAGGTTAAATTAAAGCGTGTCAAAAGCAAACACAATGTGAAGTTGTTCGAATAATACACAATAGATTGACAAAGAAAAAAAACAATCGCATTCATGAAAACATTTGTTTTTCAGAAAATAATTGGGCTTCCCTTAGATAACTTTTATCGCATCCATATTTCTTCAACAAAAACTGATTTTTTAGAATTTTCATTTCAAATGCCATAAAAATATAAATGATATTATTTATCCTTTTTCAAACAATTTGATATTTTCGTTTTAAATAATGCATTTTTTATACCAAGGGCACTGATATCAATTGCCTTAATATGTTTATATACGAAAACATGCGAATCATTACGCATCCCATTTAGCATTTGAACAGTGAAAAATGCTTTATACTTGATAAATATTATTTTTTAAAAAATCTCACTGGATAGTTTAAATATGTATTGATTGCGAAAACATGAATATTTAATCATCTTCAGCGTTCAGGTCATACTTAACGAATTTTCTCCAAACTAGCACAAACCCTAGTTGATATATTAGTCCTTTGAGAGGCAGGCTAAATGTAAAAAAAAGAGAGATTTTGCTTACTAAACTGCCTATTGCATAAAAGCATCTAGAATATTTTTTCTTTATTTACTACCAGGCATTCTTTCTTTAATATTAAATTATTTTACTTTCTCAGTTATTTTTAAAACCAAAGCATTTAATGATTTTATATTTAAACACAAATTTATTCTGAAAGGTGTCGCTTTATATTTTCATGCTTCAATTTATTCTTTAGAAAAGACAAATGCATATATTATTTTGGATAAAAGATAAAATTTTATAACAAATATTCTTAGAATAAGTTTTCTGGGACCGTTTTTAAGGATACTGAATTTTTCAAGGCTATGAGTTCTAGGTTGTAAACATTTTAATAACTTTATGTATTTATATTTATTTTCAAAAATGTTTTCAACACATATTCCAAACATTTTATAAAACTTTTAATACACATCATCCTTTAAAATATTTATTTGAATTGTCAATATTTATTTTAGCTTTCGCACACTCAATATGATAAGTAAATAGCCTTGAATGAAAAGTTAGCTATTATATCTGACTATTTGTTTATTCAGATTTGACTTGTGAATTTGTTTCAGTACAATCTATATTTTTTGCTCAAAATACTGCTAATATGCTCGATTAAAAAGTTATGTAAACCAAAAAATTGTTAACTACAATTTCATTCAAAACATCAAACACACAAAATAAATTGAACAAATAAGTTAGAGAAAATTTCCTGTAGTGGGATTATGTGTTTTATTCAGCAGAAATAAAGTGTATTTGATTTATCAATTTATTTTGGAATATTTCATATTAAAATATTTTTAATTAAACTGATAATAGACTCGATTATAAAGAGCAGTAAAGCGAAAAATGGATCTGCAATTTGATCTGAAACATCAAACGCAGAAAAGCATTAAACAAACGTGTAGGAGAAAAATATGTCAAAAATTTCAATACATGGAACGAAAACTTTTAATAGGAGAGGGAAATGTATTTATGACCTGAAAATGTGTCATATAAAAAACTTTTATATTTATTTTTAATAATTCATATAGAGCATTAAAAATAAAACCAGTGTCAATTTGATCAGTTTTCTGTTGGATTTAAATTCTTTTAATAAATTATTTTCCCAGGGAAACTTAAATCATATTAATTGACATTTCTTGAATATGATTATAGGCTTATGCACAGTATATCTGCATTTGTAAACAAAGAAAGAGAAATATATTTTCTGCTAAATATTCAGAGCATCAAGTAATTTCAAATTAATTTATACAAAATTTTAAAATCAGAAAATCTGCTCCCCATAATATTAATGAATTGCAAAGACATTTTATGTTTACTTCATTAAAGGTCTGATTATTTATAATCGATACGAAACCAAATGTTTAGAAAAGTATTTATTGGATTAATACTAATACTATTTTAGAAACTTTTTAGGATTTATTATTAAAAGCTTTCTTATATATCACTTTGAATTTGTTTATAAATTTCGAAATATTTCTTATATTAGAGTATTCTATCTAATTTATAGATAAAATACTTACAGAAAAAGTATTTTAATACAGTTTCATGAAATATTTTAGTTCTGATGATGCTATATTCATTATTGTTGGGTATCCAAAACTATTTTAACCTGAGAACGTTTTAAACGTACTTAAAAACTCTCGAGAAAGTTTTTTAACTTTACAAGTTAGTAACATTAAAAGTTATTTTACATACATTTTTTAAAAATTTAAATACTTACAAAAAGTTTTACTGATTTCCGTAGAAGAATCTGTGAGATCCAAATTTACCTGCAGATTTAATTTGATTTTTTATCAAACATTTATTGCAACTTTGGCATATGTGTTCACTATCATTTACTCAACTGTATGCACTTCATAAATTTTCATATATTTTGCTGATCTTTATAGGAAATGGCGAAATGTAGAGGATAAATAACGCAAATATAACCCGTCGCCAAACGTCATAAAAGTTTGGATAATCATTGTTATTTCAAACTTTTTCAATTCAATTGATGCTATTAATATGGAAATGAAATGAATGATTCCGTTATCCGTATTAGAGACTCCATAATCCTACTAATATCACTTATCGATGAAATTGATCGAGAAATAATATATGAATGTTTATTTTACCAAATGCATTGATATCGTGATCGTCCTAATTCCTCTCTGATTATCATGTCTTGTAAATAGCACAAGAGAGATAGATTCTTTCATCGACTTCGAGACGTCCGTGATATTCATCACCAACAATTTACCACTGAGATGAATGATTCTGGCATTAATTTTAACGAGACCGTGATTGTTATCTCAAGATTTGCAGACAATTATCAAAAGAAATGAGATAAATGATTATTTTATTTTTTCTAAGGAACTCACGATCTTCCGAATTCGTTAACTTCCAGGATCCCATGATCTAAAGTACTTACTGATCACCAAAATGAATTGAAAGAAACGAGGCGAATAATTCCTTTTTAACACAAGGAGCCCTTAATTGGCAAAATATCCCTGATCGAAAGAAATAAGATGATGCTTTGCTGATAAATCTTTTGCTGATTTGAAAAGAAGGCATCTTCCCCCGAAGTTAGGATTTTTTTATCAATCCTGCAACTGGATATTTCAGATGATTTAGCTCATCTCAGTTCCTTGAAATATCCCTTGGATAAACTTATGTATGAAATCTTAAAGTAGCAGATCACTTGCTGCGTAATTGGTCAACATTTAGCTAAATTAAGTGGGGCCTGTTTATGAGGCATCCCCATAACGGACTGTGATACACATAATGTATCATAGTAGGAAGAAAATTTTACTACGGCCACTTCAGTTGATGTCGTGATGTAGGACTTCCGGTTTACCAATTGAGAAACAGCCTGACTTGAGATCATGACTTGAATTATCTAACCAAATTACTAAAGAGCAACAGTTAAAGGTGAACGAAGGACTGATACAACTTTCGGTTTTAAAATGATTGGCATAACTATGTTGATGCCATTTTTTCCGAAATATCTTGTGTGGAAATGTAAGCTTTTTCAATGCTTAAATAAGATTGAAACCAGAACATTTATTATACGCTAAAAAGAAGGAAGTTTTATTCTAAAACAATACTAATTAATTGTAAAATAATGCAATTCAAGTATATTCTAAAATAATACTTCATTTGCAATGCAACCGTGAAACTCACCAAGAATGTAGGTGCAAAACACACAAAATTTAAGAACAATCCGATTAAATTATTTTAATATTTTTAATGGTGCATTTTTTAAAAAAACAGGAATTTTCCATTCAATATAAAGAGAAAAATAAAACTAAATGCTATGCTGCTGTAAAATTCTTTATGCATCATTTTTCGAAAATGAAAATTTCGTAAAAAAATATCTCTCGTAATACGAGATGTAAAATTCCACGGAAAGGATGTTATTGGAGTTTTATAGAACCATTCTAATATAATTGCTAAACCAAGAACGTTCGAATAAAATATTTTATTGAGACAATATTGGATTTTCTGCTGGGGAATTTATTCTGTTTAAAATTGAATATTCAAAGGAAGCATGAGTTATTTTTCTATGCGTCCGTCGTAATATGAATGAATAAGGCATGTATTGAATTGCAATATTTTAAAGTTCTTTCCGTTCAATACATTGCTCTTTATGTTTCGTTTACTCGCGATTTAAATACAAAAAATATTCGAATTGTACGTATTTAAAGCAATTTAATTGCAAGATGATGGTGTTTCTTGAACTGCCTCTAAATTGGTTATTTGTTAGACTAAGGATTCATTTGAGAATTTCACTAAGTTTTCATTCTTATATTTCGCATCCACTTTCAAATTACTTGTAGCTTAGATAATTAAGGAGAATTTTAAACGATCGAAAAATGATATTGCTGCTGTATAACAATGTATGAAAATTTATAAAACTTTTAAATTTATACAAATATAACAGAAGAAAAATAAACAATGAATTTTTTGCAAATAAGCTTGACTCATTAAACTATTGAGTGAAATGGCTTGTCATTTAAAACACTCATTAAGTATTCTAGGAATATTACAAAGCTATCCATCTCAATATTTGATAAAATAATTCATACCAATATTTTATTTTATAGTTACATACATAAAAGTGTAAAATATAAGTTGTTTGCACGCCACAGAAATCCAAACTACTCAATATGTTTTCTGCAAATTATGCTCACAAATTCCTTGAAGCATAAAAAAGGTTTTTTGAAGATTTCGTAGCAACAAATTAAATAGTCAGTTTTTATTAATTAAAAGTTGTAACGGATATAATTATCTGTTACTACCTTCTCTCTCAGCGGAGATAATTGCAGGTAAACTCCGATGATAAGACACGCTGAAGATAGAAGTGTTTCAGAATTTTTTTTTATTAAAGGTAAATAGTTTCAACTTATGTAATTGAGGGTCATCGGTCCCTTTAATTTTGTAATAGAATATATAGAATACTTAGTATTTCCTTGCAAGGGAACTAGGACACCCTATCCTTAGAGGTGCGTGCCTTATAAAACTTTGCTTCCCTGTATAAGGATCATTTAATCTTTAATGTTACAGAAGTCGCTTATTTCTGTCTTTATTGTTGCAAATATCTTAAAACCTTTTTTTATCTACCTCCGAGTAGCCACTAGAAATGTTTAATTAAATTTTTCATCGTTCTTTAAGAAATATTAATAACTAATGAAAAAAGTGAGCTTCCGGCGGTTTTTAAAAATCGTTCGCACAGTCAATTTTTTCGTGAAGCTAAAAGAAAATTGTTTAGTGCAACTGAAATTCTCATTTTAATTAAAAATATAGTTACAGACGATACGAGGATTTTTTGACGATAGAAGGATTCTCTTTCTCTTTCTTTATAACTATATATATACAGGGGGTCCCGTAAATCCACGTACAAAAAGACATAGGACACAATACAGAAAGAAGTGTAAAGCGTTTTATTACCCCAAAAAGATTACAATAATATATACTAGTATCACAAGTGGTGCTCAAAACTTCACGTATTGGATTGGACGCACGCATTCCATCTACGCGCTTGCCATGCCGAACATTCACAAAGATACCGGGCTTTTCACGATTCGTACTATCAGGTCCAAGTCCGAATCTATTGAAATTTCGTACCCAATGGACTTCAAGGCAACCGAGAAAAAAAAATCAAGAGGAGATAAATCAGGTGATTTGTGTGTGCGTGGGGGGGGCATGTGACGGGACCACCAAGCCAAATCCATCAACAGGTATCCTGCATCGGTATTGTGAAGGATCCATGTTCAGACAGGTTCTGATGCACATGAGCGAACATTTGGTGATTTGGTACGTGCCTCGTCGGAAATCTTTCCCGATACAATCGTACAGCAGCGCTTCCTCTTCCGTTAGCTAGACCATACACGAAATGAATATCGGCCGACTCGGTGTTGGTGCAATGATTAATGTTTATAATAATTGGCCGCACTTAGTCAGCGTTTACAACGAGGAACCCGCACGTGTCAACCTTAAGAGGTCGCGTACAGCGCCACCTATCCGTTTCCTACTATGTTTTCCTGTGTAATTATTATCCTTGTCGATTGTCTCAACCCCCTCTCCAAGTTTGTACATGGAGTTTCCGGACACCCTCTATGTATATTTCAGTGTGAATTGTCATTGCGTCAAGAGTTAATATTAATTATGTTTTTCCTTTTTCTCATATGACGTTCATCTCACGCAGCCGTCAATAGCTGATTTCGATGTGATAGTTATAGCTTTTGCTATGTTCCATGTATTTATTTTGTTGTACTTCAAATTTTGCTCACGAACAATGATGTATGAGAAAGGTTTCAATGAAGGTTTCGGTTCAATTAATTAAATCAATATTTTTTATTAATAATAATCATGCAAATATTTTTATCCCTAGCACCGCAGACTATATCAGATTATTTATAATAAATTGTGTATATTTATTTCTTTGATGTTCACTTATTTCGATTTTGAATACGTCTGACAACAAAAATAATCTGTTTATAAAAAATAAAACTCAAATTTGTAATGCTTATTAATAATATTGAAACTAAAATTGATAAACTCTATTTTTTAAAAAGTATTAATTTTTTTAAAGTATTAATTTTTCAAAATTAACTCGAAACATTGTAGCAGCGTTAACTTTTTTAATCTTATAGAAAGTTTTCTTTCTTTTGTGCGCGTAAGTAAAAATTTCAACTGTATATATGAACACTTTCAAAAAACAGCATATTAATCCAGAGACATTTTCAGGATTGTAAAGTTAATTTTAAATCCTATCTTCAAAAATGAAAAATTACACAATTGATGATGTACAACAATTTGTAAACAAATTCCCCATAGTTCTTCAATTTAGGAATTGGAAAGAAATGTAGAGAAATAAGAAAATTTGCCATGAAAATCAATGTTAGAATTTAGGCATTAATTCAATGCTTTTTAATATTTCTCAGAACTATAGAAAAGTGAATAGAATGATACTTCAAAAATGTGTAAAGAAGACAAATTTTAAGCCTGAAGACTTTCATGAAAATCATAAAAGAACTGCTATAGAAAATATTTAAAACCATAAGCGCCCTCAAGCAAAAACTAATAACCATCTTTGCCACATAAGTACATATCACTGGGATTTTTAAACAAAATTATAAATTATGCTAGTTAATGATGTTAAACAGTTTCTAAAATAATTTAAAACTGGTATAGAAAGTTTTCAAAATCAAAGGTACGCTCAAACTAAAATAATAACCAACGTTATCATACAGCTATTTGTCACTGGGATTGAAAACAAAAATGAAAAATTACACTAATTGGTGATGTACAACAATTTCTAAACTAATTCACCATAGCTCGTCAATTCAGGAATTAAAAACAAATGGCAAAAAAATCGGCATGAAAATCAATGTGAGAAGCTGAGGGACTCATTCAACGCTAATTCTTATGTTTCTTAGAAATAGAGAAAAGTAGTCAGAATGAAACATCAAAAATGTGTAAAGAATTGAAATTTTATCCCTGAAGAGTTTTATGAGAATCATGAAAGAACTTCTATAGAAAATATTTAAAACCATATGCACTTTCCAAGAAAAATAATACAATGGAGCAACGTTTATACGTTTCTCGTTTATACGTTTTTTATCATTTATACGTTTTTTTAATGGTCCCGGCAAAATCCAATGCATATTAACGTTAAATAATCTCATTTATACGTTTTCCTGAAATCGCAAATTTCATTTATAACTTTTTTTCAAGAACACCAGAAGAGAGAAAATGCGTATTTCAACCTGAGATTCACACCTGCCGATTGTCCAGTCTTAGAAAAGGCACGCGACCTTTACCAAAGCCTGCCCAGTTGAACAAATGTCGTACCCCTGAGGAATGTGAACATCCCACTTTCTACAGATAAGAGTTGTTTTTGTGCCCCAGGCTAAAACAACCATCGCCAGTTTAGACCACGGAGACTCCAAAAATATGAAAATTGACGTCTTGCAAGCTATGAATTTCATAATGATAGCTTGGCAAAATGTTTTACATTAAACGATAAAAAACTGCTTTGCCCTTGGCGGATTTTTAACTCCAGTGGATGTCAATCTCCTATTGAAAACGCCGAATCTAATCATTTTATTCCACCAGAAAACTGGTCAAATTCAAGTGATGTTACTGCATTTGAAGAATTTTTGCAATGTGATTCAGAACTTGCAACATTTTCTCTTCTAACAATCGATGAAATGATCGAAAATGAGGAAACTAGCAGTGAAGAAGAGGATAATTGCACTGAAAAGTCTCTGTCAAGTTTTCAACAAGCTTTTCCCGGTTTTAACACCATGCAAGAATACCTCATTAGCAGTGATTTAAATGATAAAGTTAAGATGGCACTTTTAACTGTGCACAATGAACTTTTTTCTGTGCATTCCATAAAAGCCCTACATCCTAAAATAACAAAATACATTTTGTAAATGCTGAATGAATATGAATAGTAGTACTAGTTGTACATTAAATCCGGAATAAAAAGTTTTGTATTACATACCTCTTGTATTTCATTTTCATGTAATATTTTAATTTACCTCTGACTTTTTATTGTTGGTTATTACGAAATTTTTCGTACTTTTGTGAATTTCGTTTATACGTTTTTTCATTTATACTTTTTTTTCTCAGTCCCTTGAAAAACGTTTAAACGGTGCGTTACTGCAACCATCTTTGTCACATAACTATTTGTCACCAAATTAAACTCTTCCAAAAAAGTTGAAAAGCTGTTATTAACTGTAATACAAGAAATAAAAACTTAATAGGAGGTTTGTCCCTTTTAAAATGACTTTGTCAATAACCCTGTTTGGGTTGAATTCAAAAATATCTTGAACTTGTTTTTTTCAAAAATTGCCCAAAAGGCTTCTCACATATTTCCCAGAGAACCTATCACATTTTGTTTTGTCTAATACTAGGTCAAGGTTTCTTGACAGCAAGGGTAAAACCCAAAGTGTTTAATATTTACATTTTTGATACCTTTTTGGATGAGTTTTGAAGCTTTATTGAACTGAAGTAACTTGCTATCTTCATTCATATTGAAATCGGGAAAAAATTATAGAAATCTTCGCAGTTTAGTTTTATCTTGTCTGCCGTCGAAAAAACTAAAGGTTGTTCTTCCAGGAAAGAAAACTGCTGACTAACCTCAATCAAATGATCTCAATCCTCTGATTAACCAAATGGTTCCTTCACTGGGTATTCCTTATCGCTGTTTTGAAGAAAGTAGATACAGTGACGATAATTGTCATAAGAAATTTCCTGAAACTAAATTTATCAAAGAAAATAACACTATTTCTTTCTTTTATAGGTTTTAAAGATTCGTTTCGCAAATTACTTCTTTGGTCTATATTACACATTCCTGTGTGCATATTACTTCTTTGATCTATGGTACTGATTCATTTACACACACCTGTTCTTTAATCCATGGCATGAACTGGTTTGCATTCTTCAGTTAAACCATGAAGCAAGTACAGGTCAGCTCATTATAAATGGCACTATTTCTAAAATTTCTTAAATTATACTTATCTAAGAAAATAACCAAGCATTGTTTCTTGATCAGTGACAAGAATTTGTTTTCATATACCGACTCTCTAGTTTTTGATATAGACTAGTTGTCAATAGTCTACATATGGAGTGAATTCATTTGTTTAGACAAATAACTTCTGAAGCAAGAGTACAAGATTTTAGTTGGTGTTTTTTATTTAATTTGATAGTACGGTCTAAGTCATTTTGTATAAAACAAGAGCTATCCTTAACTGCATTAAGCTGTTTTAAATCATTATAAGTATCTCCTTTAACTGATGGAAGACGCTTCTTTGATCATAATCCAAGTGAAGGTTTGGCTTCCTTATTTTATTTTTCATTTAATAAGCATAATCGTTTTCAAGAAGGAATAAGAGACGTTTGGATTATTTTAAGAATGTAGAATTCGTTTCTAGTAATTTTTACGTTATATACGTTATACGTTATTATATTACGTTAGTAGCATCTTCTCCTGGATTTATTACAGACGAATTTATCTTGGCATTTTTAAGAATGATTCCAGGGGAAAATTATTTGAAAGAAGAACAATTTTTACCTCAAACGATTTTTTTATCAACAGGAGAGAAAAAAAATTTCACGTCGTAGAAAAACGACAAGGAAAAGTTGACTAACCTAATTATTTGAAGCAGGTTAACGTTGAATTTAATATTTTTTTCTTCTTTCCTGACGACGCAAAAAGTTTTATTTAATAATTAAATTTTGCTATCAAGAAATGGTAATTTTCGGTTACATATTAAAGCAATTTAGATAACTGCCATTGCCATAAACCTCAGAATCATTTGCATCAGTAATAGGATAAAAAATGAAGAATTATATGCGTCCCTATATGTTTTTGGAAAAAAATCATCTTCAGTTAAAAAAAAACTGCAGAATTATTATGAGCAGCTTGTATTTTTTATCTACTTCTACGTGCAAACGAAATTTCATCACAGCATATATATTGTTGATGTAACACATTACTAATGTGTATTCTTCTAATCTTTGAAATTTATATGATTTTTCAGCGTTTACAGCAAATTAGATTTTTAATCAAGCGATGCACGGGCAATGCGCTACTCTTTTATTATGTTTTCATATTTATATTATATATCAATGAAATTTGAATGCTTTTTGGCAGTAGGTAACGCAAACATGTGAAAGCGTGGTAAATTCATCCAATATTAAATGGCTATAATTTAATAAACATTCTGCAATATCTTAATATTCAAAATTGGCTTAAAGATTCATATTAATCCACTAGAACTTGGAAGTAATTTAAAAATTGGATTATGCGGTATATGCTGTAAGTTAATGCTTACAGCATATACCTTAATGACTAATCGGTCTATCTTGAATAACATTAGGAATTTTAACTCCTAATAAAAAGGAAAATTTCAATGACAATTGTTTTTACTTCTGTTTCTGATAATTAAATTTTCACGCTAAACATATTTTATCTAGAATAAAACCATTCATTCCTTAAACATAAGTTTTTAAAGAAAGAAATTTTTTATTAATTCTTAATTTACATTTATTGCAAAATATATATTTCGAAATAACCTCTAATATCTTTTTTTTTCATTCATTTATGAATAAGTACAACTTCATTTAAACAGCAAAGCAAAATCTGTGCTCTGTGTTCACCTGTTTTATTTTACCTTCTAATTCTGTCATAAAGTAAAAAAATTAAAATGTGTAAGATATTTTCTACCCGTCATTTAAACATAAAAAACTTTTTTTAAAACTTGACGAAATTTATTGCTTATAACTTTTCCTCCTTAAAATGATGTTTTTAATATTTTCGAAAAGTGTACTATATTTAATCTAATCCTTTCCTTTTTTCTGGGTGAAAATATTACTATATTTTGATTTCGATCGTTTAAAATCACATCAAGGATTCACTCCTGAGTTTTCAAATTAGATTATTTAAAAACTCATATTAATTGCACCAACTATCCGTCATTCTAAATTTAATCTTCTTTCAAAAAATTAATCTTAATTTATTTTCTTGGATATTTAGTTAACCGTTCTCTGAACTCTTTTAGTCTTGCTTCAATATCTAATTGTTCAGAAATTCAGAACCTCTCGCATGCATTATAATTTTGTGTTCATCTCATTACCTTGACAGCGTCGATTTGGTTTGAATCGTTTTTCCACTTTCATGAATATCGGCATGGGATCATATAGCGAGTGTTTTTTAATGTCTTATATCTTCATCCTTCTGTATGCATAGGCTTAGTCAGGACTGAATGATACAGTGATGAATTTCTAAAGCAGCTGTACAATTTAAATGCATCAAAGAACTCTTTATTTATATTTTTAACGCAGGCAAAAGAATTCTGTTTATTCTAATAAATGTTAGGCTGTAAACGACGTGAATTTTATTTAACTTAATACTTCGAACTGAAATAACTTCTCAGAGTCTCACTAGATGTAGTTACGAATGCGTGCAATTAGAGAGGATATAAAAGAAAACTGTATAATTTCAGTTCCACCCTTTTTCAGTATATCTTCTAAACCATCACATTTAATCGGAAATCATGTTTTAATCAGTGAAAATTTATATTTAATTGTTTAAAAGGCAAAGCTATTTCTCAGGAAGTGATCTTAAACATTAAAAAAGTTTCGTAAATGGGAAATGATCTGATAAAAGAATTTTAAAATTTTGGTTATTTTCAAACTGATTTCAAGCGAAGTTTGTTTTTTTTGCTATTGCTTTACCTTTAAAAGTTATGACTTTAAGACCATTAACCATTAAATTTCTTTTCATTTTTCTTTTCAATAAAAAAACTTTGGTGTACTATGTACAACAATTCAAAATCTATTTCAGTTTAAAGTTGCAGAGCAATTAAAACTCAACCTATAGGTTATCACTAAGTACAAACATTTCGAATCAAATTGAAATCATCGTCTGTAACATCTTCATGCTTCCGTGTTATATTTTACTTTACATATAAACATTTATTATGTAATGTTTCCGTATTTCTATTCGGTTTTTACAATAAAATTCCAGTATTGTGATTATGATCAGACATGCCTTTTTTTCTTTTAATTTCGTGGACAAGCAAATGACAATCCTTCTAATAGACTTTTATTCCCGTGAAATCAATGCGCAATTTCTCATTAAAGAAACTAATTCAATTTAATCGATGAATAAATCTCGTAAAGAAAAATTCAATATTCAATATCTTCGTTTCATTTAATACGCACACACACAAAAATCATTTTTGTCATCTGGTTTATATCGTTTCTTCTTCATTCACAACTGATTGATTCTTGATTCGTTTCTTCTCTCTTCATTTAGTATTGATTACTTACAATGACAATCGATTGAAAGATGGAATTACGTGATTAATATTACATATTTTTTTTATTCATTCATTTTAAAGGCAGTGAATAATTTTACGTGAGTACAATAGGGAATTTTTGTACTTTCCTAGCGAAATCTATTATTTTCTTGGTCAGATAAAAATTATGACATTTAATTAATTTCTCAGTTTGAGAGATGCCACAGGACGTTTTAGATATTGTTTTGTGAAACTCCATTTACTTTACCAATTTGATTTGCTTTCTTGTTGTGATGAGTTACGCAACAAGTGTCTCGTTCTGGCTACTGAAGTCTGTTAACGATGGCTAAACTACCACAATTTCTCTTATTGAATTCTGCGTTCTTATTAAGATGATATCTAAATTACAAAAAGCAATACACGGTATGGAAAGTAAAATTATTTTTTTAAGAAATCATTATGCGATAATAATCATGCGAAATTTCTTTAAGACGGAAATGAGTGCAAAGATATGCGAAATGTAATAACATTAAAGCAATGAAATGTCCTTAAATCTTATATTTTTAGATATCTAAAAGTTCCTTGAAAAAATTAGTATAGTCCTTCAATCAATATATCAAACGATCAATAAATAAATTCACAAACATATCATTCTGGTATTTAGAATTTTGAATTGAGCTAGAATTAAAGTTACTTATGAGACGCAAAAAATTCAGGTTAACAGTTCCGGATATTCGAATTCTCGATTCGGTTACGAGAATCAGTAGATGTGATTTGGATTGGTTTCACGGATATGAAGGTCACAAAATTTTGGCAATTATTTCAAAAATGTAGACATATCTCTTTTGAGAGGATTTGATATATAATGAGACTTTTTTCCCTTCATGCCTTTACTGTTATCTTGCATTTTCAAAGTGCCTTCCTAAGTATTTATATTTAAGTTGAAATAACTTTTTAAAATTTTTTAACCAGCAAATTTTCTAATTTAGTGAAAAATTTTTTCTGTCCTTGTATTTACTTTCGAAGTATTTTTATACATTTTATTCGTAATAATTTTTTAAAAACTATAGTATAAAATGACAAATTTAAAAAATTAGTCATTAAAAATATAATAAAATTTAGATAAATAATTTTTTGAATGATTAATAAGATAAGATAAAGAGTAAGGGGAATGTAAGATACGGGTAGGTAGAGCCGTAAATTTCGAAAATATCTCGGAAGCCTCCTAAAAATTCTAGAAATCTTTCGAAATGAGATGCTCAAGCATGAAATTTAAATGACTCTCAAATGTGGAAATCTTCAAAATGTTGCGATGAAATATGTATCAAGGAAGCTCCCATAACTTTAAAACAGCTTTCTTTTAAATATATTCGAAGGTCAGGAAACATGCCTTTGCAGCTCATTTTTAAAACTTTGTGTTAAAACAAATATGAGCAAAAGTCAGATATCCAAACTTTAATGAAGATGAATGCTTACTTTTACTATTTTTAATACACTTTGGGACGCTTGACAGTAAGTAATAAAAAAGTTGCTCTTCGTTTGAGTAAAAAGTGTATTTTGAAAGTACTTTGTTCCAGACAGAAAATGTTGGTTTGCATTTAAGAAAAGAGAGAACGCGTTTCCCATATGGCACCATGAATATTATAAACAGCGAATTGGGCTTTAAGCGACAAACACTATGCGACAAATAGGTATTTAAAATATTAAACGAACGATATCATATTTTGCTTAGAACTAATGATACCAATGTAGCAGTTGAAAGAAACAAAAGAGAAGGAAGATCTTTCTTTCTTTTTATTGTTCTCACTACCAAAGTTATAACAAACATGAAAAAAATACTAATATGACTTTTATTTTGATTTATGCATTGTTGTTAAAAAAACCCAATAGTAAATTACTTTCAGCGGTTCATTGAAAAAATCAAAATTGTGAATCGTCTTACTTTATAGAAATGTAAATAAGTTTTAATATTTTGAGATAAAAAAGAACCCAACAAGACTTTAAAAAAATAAACCTTGATCCTAAGAGTTATAAAAAAATAATTATAATCATGAACAAAAATAATTAGTGTAAAAAGATATTTCTAATCCAATTCTCATAACTGAAATTAAACATTTTAAAATAACGAAATAATTATCATTTTATAAATTAATGAATGAAAGTAGATATAAGTTCATGTGTATATTCTTTAAAATGAATAATCTTCATTTTAGAAACCTAAATAAAGCATTATTTTTTTACACTGAAATAAAAATTATAGCTGAAATTTTTATGAAAGAAAAAGGCAATTAAAATTATTTTTCTAGGTGAATGAACAAAATTCTTTCGTTTCTGACCTAAAATCTTAAAAATCACTACAATTTTATAAAAAATAAGATATCCTCTTTATGAACACTTTAATTTATACTTCATTTACCTAATGGTTTTAATTTTTAACCTTTCATTAAATAAAGACATTAATGTCTTTGAGAAATGTTGAAGGCTTTTAAATTTTTTATTAATAGTTTTAACTACATCGAATAGCCAATATATGAAAATTCAAATTCTCTTATGGTTGGAACACATCACAATGACATAACACATAATAATAGAATACATAAAACGAAAATAATGACATTTTCCTAGTCTGAAACAATTTCTCTTCACGACCTTTAACAAATTTGATTGATATTTTTCTTACTTTTGGAGGTTTAGAAGCTAATTGGAGTAACAAGAAGACTGGAAGCGAATTTTCGAAGATCCGAATTAAAATTACTGATGTTTAATCTATCTAAATTTGATATTTTGGTGTAGGATTTGAGAAAGAGGACTCCAGTCAAGAAGTATTTGACAAGAAAGGCGAATTAATTAGTTTTGTCTTGGATGGCTTGGACAAAATATCTTCAAAAAAGAAATTTATACTTCAAGCATGCCTGATTAAATCTCTCAAAGTCGTTCGAAGTCTTACAGTTTCATATATCTTAATATAAATAAAAGTCATTGTGGGTATGTGGATATGTATGTGGGTATGTATGTGGGTATGTATGTGGGTATGTATGTGGCTATGTTCCACATCTCCTCCTAAACCAATGGACGGTTTTCAACCAAATTTTGTACACTTATTATTTAAGACAAGGGGAAGACACTTATGAACTTTTCTAAGTCCCAAAGTTAATTAAACAGTCAGTTAATTAGAAAATAACCGAAACCGTTTTTCCGCAGTAACTTCGGAGCAGATTGTCTGACAAAACATATTTTTATACCATCTTAAAGTTCAAATTTTTACCTTTTCAATGATACCAATTTCATTTCTGTAACATTTTTCCTTCGATTGTTATTAATTTTTAAAAGTTCAGACAACAATTAAATAATTAACAAATCCCATTGACTCGGCGATTCTCGATGAAGAATATTTTATTTTTCAATCGACTGTCACGTGATCCTTCAGGAATGCGAAAACATGAGGAATAAATTCTTTTTAAAATCAAATATCACGTAATCCTTCTTTCCGCTGTAACTTCGGAACAAATTGTCCGATACAAATTATTTTTATACCATCTTAAAGATAAAAATTTCGCCTTTGCAATGATACCAATTTTATTTCTGTGACATTTTTCATTCAATTTTTATTAATTTTTTAAATTTTACGTGCAGACGATTTTGAAATAACGCAAATTTATAGCTACTCAGTTGCTAGGAGATAGTTAGACTTTGAACTAATTTACCTTTATTTCTGAAAATTTTGCTTATATTTATAAGTATCCATGAAATAAGGCAGAATTTACACGTATCTGTCTGTCTGTCGGTCGATCGGTCGGTCACAAGAACTCCTCCTAAACGGTGAACGGTAGCAACGTGAAATTTACACACGGCATTCTAGAGCATATTTTTAGGTCAAAGGTGTTATTTTCAAGTTTCAGAGTTAATTAGTTCTTAAGATATTTAATTAAATAACGAACATTAGCCGCTTTTAAGCCTAATGCTTAGACGTTTTTTGCCAATAACTTCTGAAATCTTTATTAGACAACAATTATTTTTATGCCATTTTAAAGACCAGAAAATGATCTTTTTAATGCTATTAATTCCATTGCGATGAAATGTTTTCTCCGATTGCTATAAAGGTTTAAAAATATTTTTTAACGTAATTTCTAACAATACTTTTTATTCTTATAGAAATAAATTCAAGCCAAATTACTGTTTCGCGCGCGGGCTTTTGCCGGTGTTAATTGTCTGGGGCACCTTCCGATAAGCCTAGAATGATAGTCGGTGTGCCAGTACTACTAATACGTAAACTCGATATACCGAGACTGCGCAATGGCACACAGTTAAAAATTACACACCTAGGTACAAACGTCGTGAAAGCTTCTGTTATGACTGATATAGGGAGAAGAGAGAGTGTTTTAATTCCACGCCTTCCGATAACACCGAAGGATTTATCATCACAGTTCAAAAGGTAACAAATCTCTGTAAAAATATCATTTTCGAGGCTCAGGGCCAGACACTGAAAGTGGCAGGCGTACATTTGGAAAAACCATATTTTTCCCATGGGCAACTATATGTGGCCTGTTCACGTGTGTACAGCCCACACAACCTCTACATCCGTGCAAATAACGTGGTATACAAAAGTATATCATCATAGATAAACAATTTATATAACTATATCAGCATACATGTACAGTACACTCCTGTCAGCCGTCCAATTAAGTATTATTAACCGTCAGAACTTTTCCTTTCCCCTTTCAAAATGCAACAAAACATTTGCATTCGTGAATTAAAAAAAGAATAATTCAAATTCTTCGCGCACGAAGTCGCGGGTAACAGCTAGTAGATTAATATTTGAGAAAACGGCGTGGCTGTAAATTAGTATGCATCAGTTTTGTTGTTAGAATGAAAAGTTTAAACCTGAGTAACAGAAAAATGTTAATGGTTAAATAACACATATTATTAATTGCTTTCGAAATGGGAAGGATATATCTCAATTAAAGTTTTGTTATTTTTAAATAGTAACCGCTTCCATATGTTTTGATATATTATGCCAAATTTATTTACAAGATGGTGGAACTGCATCAATATATTACTTTAGTCTTAGTTTTAGGATTAAAAGGAGTTTAAAAAGTTTTTTTAAAAGCACTTTTCTATTAGTGAACTAAAATTTAGAAAATAATCATCAAAAATTCAGAGGTCAAAGCAAAAATCTTAAAAACGTGAGACGCGGAAGTAAATATTTGAAGTAAATTGGAATTTCAATCACATTCAGGATATATTTAATTTTTAGTAAATGTTTAAAAAGTCTTTTTAAACTTATTTTAAATTAAATATATTATGAATGGATAAGAATATGAAGCCTAAGTTTTATATTCACTGGGGCTTAATATCTTTATCGCATTTTTTTTCAGTGCCTCGCACTTTCACGGTTTTTGCTTTGACTTCCAGTTTTCGATAAAAAATACCCCAATATTTCCTACATTTTAGTACACCATTATTTTTTGCATTTTTATTATTTTTTATCTAATCGTCTTGAATACATTTCATAATTCATTAGAAATTTTATGGAATCTTGTCAAATTTTCACAAAGTCATTACCAGATGGCGCCAATTATATTGATTCAAAACTAAATAAAATTACATTTAGAATTGAGAATTTTTATTCTGAAAATGTAAAAACATTTTACAATTATCGGGATCACAACTGTAATTGTAGAATATCCGCATTGCAGCACATCAGGAAATGAGTGAAATTCGAATACATCTGTAGAAATTTGATATGAAACAAACCAATTTAAATATAAACGTGTAAAAGTCAAGTTCACTAGCATTCAACTAGTTACCTACTTGAAATTCCTGATCGAAACAAGCTATAGACAATTATAATTTTACATAACAATCGAGTAAAAAATAGTTGTGTTTCCATCATCCTTCGAAGGCCTTTTTCATTCAATAGAGATATGAATAAAATGTTCAAAGAAAGTAGAATGAAATTATTTTTCTGTTGATGCTTTAATTCGAAGCACGAATACTTGAAAATTTCAGAACTTAGTGAACTGAAATTTATGAGAACCTAAACGTATCTTACATTTCTTTTATACTGAAAATTGCGCAACATTTTTTACATTAAAAATCAAAACACTGAACTGCTGAATGTGTGTTTATCATAGAAAGTATCTTTCATTGATATATGAGGAATAACCGGATACTTCTGCTGCCAATTGCTAAATTATACTCTGAAGATTCTAAATGAAGTCCCAGCTATTTTTAGATCACACAGAAGAAATCGCTGGCAATACGTTTCATGAAAAGATAAGCAACAAATCGGTGTTTCTGAATGAAACCGGAGTTTGAAGTCTAAGGTCGAAATGGAAAAGTTTAACGATTGCTGAGCAAACATTTTAACTCTACCTTACAATACACTAGCAGCAATTTTTCATCATCTTCATTTGGTAGTGGCTGTTTAAGTGACTGGTTTCTAATTCCTTAATAGAAATGTCTTAAGCTTTCTGTCTTGTATAAATAACGCGTTAGAGCACTTAAATGTTAACTATCTAAATTTAAACTGTAGAATAGTGGTAGCTCAGAAGTTATTGCTTAGATCTTAGAAGTCAGATATTTAATGCTTATTTCTAGTCTAAAATGAAGTCTAAAGAAGCTATTTTTAAGATTCCAAGAAATTGGACACGAGAAATGCTCGTATTCTGCCTTACGGAGGCGATATATTCTATTCTTCATTTCTTATTATTTTTATTGAAATTGAACCCCACATATCATATATTGACAATATAATGAGAACCTTACCTAAAATTAATAAATTTGCTAACCATAAACGTGATATTTTGATCTTTATGGTTTTCGACTTAATACGTTAATGGAGGCGCACCTCTATATCATCTTCAATCTATAAACTGACCTTAACAAGCATACATGTATATGCTGTCTCCAAACAATTGTCATTGGCGCTCGTATTTCTGAATGACGTTATCAGGTGACGCGACATCAATGTATACGTGTAATTAAACTCCTTAGATAACGATGAAGATGCCTGCGTGGTAAATCTGGCAAAGAAAGAGCTAAAATGGAGAAGTTGTGCAAATTTCGCTATAAGCAGTTACGAAAACAGTTCTTATCAAAATTGCAAGAAATATCTGTGGGTCAAAAGTACAGATGGGTACTTCTAGAACATGTCAATTTTTGACACAAAGACACATAATTTATTATCATTTGGTAAACATGGTCTTCCTAAAATCTTCTGTAAAGGCTTGTACTTAGAAAAGAAGTAGAAATGTAATGATACTGACAGCGGTAGCGAATAATTGTTGTGAACTTACTCTTAAAATAAATCTGGGTGGAGAAATTTCTCTACAGTGCACTGTACATATCCATAAGTAAGGAAGTAAGATAATCTTCATTTTAATTACAATCTATTGCTTTGAATAGGAATTCACAGAAAACGCCGCCCGCCCCCCCGAAAAAAGATAGTGCCTGGCTCATTAAAAAGGTATGGTCATACAAATTTTAACCATTTAAGGATTTTATCATTTATCAGCTAATAGCTAAATAAAAAATAAATATACCCCTTAGAGACTTTTTCTTTTTCACCTTTTTCTTAACTCGAACTTAAACACAAACCGCTCAATTAATAGCAAATTAACTTATCTAAACGCCTACATCGTTGCTGATGAACTATATAGAGTTGCTTGGAAACACAACCATGAGTTTTTTGGGAATAGGGAAACTAGGGATACTTGGCCCTACTTTTACTTTTTCTTATATTTCTCGAATATTTGAATTGTTATCATCATAAAAAGATTTGTTTTTAAGAAGGATAAATGTACTTATGCTAAACTGATATCTCATTTAATCATAAATTAAATATATTTCTTGAAATTGCCTAGGGTCAAGTCTCCCTAACCTTAGGGAATCTTGACCCTAAGCTAGGGATACTTAACCCTATGGGTAGGGATACTTGACCCTATGGGTAGGGATACTTGACCCTATGGGTAGGGATACTTGACCCTACATGCAAAACGCACGTTTCTTCTTTTGATATTTGTATGTTAGCGAAATTCAGATATTAGGTTATAACTACTGAACTTAAAACGTCTTTATTATCAAATAATATTAATGAAGTATAATGATGAATAATATTAAAAATTAAATAATATTGTTACTATAAAACTAAGTTGTTATTAATATAATCTAGTTAATAAATTAAATTCGCTAAGTCATTACATTAAAGCTAGTTATTACATTAAATTCAAAATTTAATAAACAATTAAAATATTGATTTAATTAAATGAAAAGAATTACAGCAATAGAACTGCAAATCTAGTGTTGATGAATTGCCGGTTTCGAAAAATTAAAAACAGAATTGTGACAGAATTGGCTTGTGGGTGTACGTGAATGCAATCCAATAAGCAGGACTTAAAAAAATAAAGCTCTTTATTTTACAAACATTCTAGGCAAAGAAATGTAGCACAAGTATTACACAGCACTAGTAAGAATTCACAACAGAGATTATCATTAAATCTCAATACAGCGCTCAAAGGTTTCTCATTAGCTCACCAGCTTGCTTGCTGATCAAAATCCAACTGACTCTTCTTGGCCTGAGAGCTTGCCTTTATACTTTTCAACAGGAAGTGACTTCATTACGTAGGAAGTGACGTAATCTCTGGAAAGTTCATGAAACCAGTAGAAATAGGTGGAAAGTTTGAGGTCCTTCTAGAAAATTCCCTTTCTCGCCAAAGTCGCCAAATTTATCGCCAAGTCGCCAAGTTTGGCGCCAAGTCTAGCATCTCAGGGAAACGACTTTGTAACAGAATAGAATCAAAACGCAAAAAAAATCTAAAAAATGTTATACAAAACAAGAAATTGAGAATCTTAAGAGACTTACTCGATTCTTCTAATATTTAAAAAAAAATAAAAACAAAAGGATAAAAATATGTTTTAGGAGAAAATTCATATCATGAAAGAAAGACAAAGTAATAGAAATGGCGAAACGTTACATGAAACCAAACGATGACAAATAGTTTGAGCAAAAGATTTTTATTAAAATAATAAATAAATAAATAAAACTTTCTTTCTCAGGCGTGGAAAAAATAGAATAATGAAATTTCAATTCTTTTTTAAAGTTTTTACTAAAATAAATATTTGCATTATTTGAAATTATCATATTAAAAAGAAAAAGAAATATTATTACAAAGAAATTTTATTCATTAAATAATTGCTAACAAACAATTTTTAAATAATTATTCTCTATATTTGAGCTGTCATTATTCTGACAAACTCCACACACCAGAAAGCTGATCCCAATCACAAAATGTTCTTCTGTCGGTTACGACATCGAAGCTGCAATAGGTTTTGATAGGGTCAAGTATCACTAAAAATTAAGGTATCCCTTTCTAAATAATCTAAAAATTAAACCACTTAGAATTAAAATATTGCAGAACCGTACATCAAATTATAGCTAGAAGTATGCTTAAAACTCAGAAATATTTTAATTTATCACATCTTCAATAGTAAACTTCCTATCTACTGAGGAATGAAAAAGTGAAAATTTACTTTTGGATACCCAAAACACATTTACTTATACACCATTACGATGGATTTTCAGATTGGAATTAAAATCCCCTCAAAATTATCATGTGACCAAAGGTCAAATAAAAATGTCACACAAAAATTACTAATTATCTCAAAATCTGAGAAAATCGCTTATGGTCAAGTATCCCTAGTTTCCCCTATCTTATGTGTGTTAAAATAAGAACTCTCCTTTCCTAAAATAAAACATTTCATAATGAAATAGACATGGTTTTAAACGCGCTTCCTATCACTTAAATTGTTTAATAAATATGTACCAAATAATCACGCCTGGTTTCTAAGTTCAAGCAAATATTGCTTTTATTAAGTACTAATTGAACTGATTATTAGACACAAAATACACTACTAGCACAAAGAAAGAAGGATAAGTTTGAAAAATAACACCCGATGAAAAAGTATTTTCTTTTTTAAATACGAAGTAAAAGTGTCTACATATTTTTTAATTTTTTCAAAAAGAAGATGCATTTATAACATTTAATAAATATTTGCTTGTTTGGTACAAGTGTAAAACATCGCAGAGGTTCAGCTTCTTGAACCTCAAGTCAAGTATACGAACCTTTTTTATACAGATAAAATCGCATTATTTGTAAAAAAATAACGAATACTTAGTTTCATTTATTATTTTGTTGTTGTGAAATCATGGGAAAGTTATTATTTTATACTTCACATTAATCTAAATGTAAAATATCAAGATTTTGAGAAGCGTTTCCTTGTTTAAATTTAAATTCAAAAAAATGAATAACAAATTATTACATCAAGTTTGTGGAAATCTTCTTGATTAATGACTACACCCGTAGAAAAGCACGTATGTAATATTGTTTTTTATTTTATGAATTATTATTTGCATTCTGAATGTTAAAACGAGTCTTAAACACAAGCTGAATTAAAATTTTAAAGGAATCAGAGCATCAATCTGCACATTGTCTTACGCAGTACTTTCACAGGAAGATTTTTTTTGGTTTGCAGGACACGAAACGAACTCCAATATTAAACTGATGATTCTATATATGTCGTGCATCACGTGAGTGGGAATTTACTCTATTTGAATTTAACTCGTTGTGTTTATATTTGAAAAATCATATTTAATTTTCACACATCATTTTAAAATGATACCAAATATAGTTTCATAATGATGTGGTATCGCAAAGTATCTCTCTTCAACCTCAAGTTTAAAAAGCAAGCTTTGATTCCTTCTCACATTTCAAATTCAAAGTAAGGCCAAAACTCGCCTAATTCTAATTCTATAAGCAACTATAAAACATTTCAATAAAATACTTTCCTTTCATTGCACTTTTCCATTAATAAAATGCATTTAATGATTTAATACTATCAAAAGCTAGGGTAAATCTCTTTATATTAATTAAACAAATATAAAGTATTTCAATAAAATACTCTCATCTAATTGCACTTTTCCATTAATAAAATTAGAACTTCAAAAATTAAGTTAAGAATTATAAAAAGAAAGCATTAATAAAACATTAATATAAAACACAAAAAAGCAAATTAGAACGAAAAATACAATTAGAATGAAAGCAAAATGGAAGAAAATGGAAAAGAGCCAAAATGGCGATTCTTCTTCAGAGGCCACACGCCATTTTAGCTCTAAAGCAGGACAAAAATTTTCTGAATAAAAGAATGACCGTTAGTCAAAATTATTCCTTTATGTGGCCTGAATTTTTGTCCAACATCTGAAAATAGGAAAAAAAGGAAAAAAGAAAAAACATAACAGACCTGTAACCTGTACAACAGAATAAAAAAGCAAAAAGTCATCCTCTTTCAAAACTGATTAATATTTAATCTAATTTTCGTTAATTTTTATCAATTATAACTGTTTCCATTAATAATATACATTTAATGATTGAATAATATCAGCAGAGAGGATAAATTTGTTTATATTAATTACATTATGATAATGGAACAAAAAATGTTCATACCATTCATTAATGTAATTCATTATTTTCCTTAATAGTTAAAATTGTCTACTACGATAATACCACATGAAAGATTTGAAGTATTTTTATGTAAACCATTTCATTATCTCTCAATTTAAATAACAAAATATAAAATATTGAACACAAAAATAATTCTTTCCCAATTTTTCAAAGTTTCGAAAAGCTGTCGTTATTTCTAAGCACCGCTTTACGCCAATTGGCGAGGAAGCGCTATTTTATTCCATGAACCATGACGAACGATCTTCGTCCTAGTAGCAGGGAAAGGCAATTTCCTCTTCGTCTTTTTATAAAACTGATGCCCAAGAAGGAACCTATCATTTTCTGCTTCATTGGACACACCGGGCCATAACAACAGGCACCATGTGCAGTAGGGAAGTGTGGTTTCTATACATTTTTTTTAAGTTGAGATATTTGGTTCGCTGAAATTCACGTTTAAATGGAGAAGATTCCCTCCTTTCCAATAAAGTTTTTTCTTCTATTCTGCAGGAGGGAATTTCTTTCTTAAAAACCTATAATTTGCTCCTAAAGTAAATTCAATTTAAAATAACATTCAGAGAAAGATAGATGTATTAGTTTGAAAGTGAACTTCTGTAGTTTGAAATAAAAATCGTTGAAACATGGCTTGAAAATTCACAATGATGAAGGCGACCATCGAAGAAAGCAATTTTTATTAATTAGCAGAGTCTGTGCGAATCTTAGGAGTAGTTAAGCTAATATTTACTTCAGTATATTCGAAATATTTACGCTCCAGTATAATATCTTAAATGCATTGAGAGTTACAAAATACTCTGTATTCAAATACAATGATCCGCATATGAGGAAATATTATTTTTGCAGTTAGTTGCTTAGAGATCAAAGTTGTATTAAAAAAAGAGTTTTAACCACTAAACTGTATAATTTTCTCTAAAATCTAATTGTATGACACCTTCTTTTTTAGGAATGTGTCTTTCTTGTTTAGGAATGTGTTATTGCTTTTTTCCATTAAGATTTTATAAAAAACTTGTGATTATCATGAGTTTTACTTAATATTTGTATTGAGTAATAAAGTCTATGAAAGACTTAATTTTAGCTTTTAACACATTCACTGCCACTATTCACGCCTGAGATTCGAATCATCTATCTAGTTAGATGACCCCTTTTCTGCCATCTCTTAACTATAATAGAGAAGGTGTCATCTAATTAGATATTAGGTTCTGGACGCGCCAGCGCGTCAATGGCAGTGAATTTGTTAAGTGTAAAAACACAATGATTCGATGCACGTATGTTGTGTGAGAAAATCAGTTGAGTAGTTGACAATTAAATTATTTATATGGTAATATATTGATAACGCCTATAAAATGTACATGTCTCCGAATTTATTATTTTTCGTAATTTAATGTACAACTAAATTGATAATTTTCTGCTTCACTGGGAACACCAGCTCATAATAAGAGGTACCTGTGGCAGAAGGAATCTGTGGTTTCTATACATTTTTTAAAGATATTAGGATCGATGAATATAACGTTTAGGTAATTGGGAAAATATCCTTCGTTTCTTATAAAAATGCTTTTTCCATTTTACAGGAGAGGAATTCTTTCTTACAAATTTTAAAGTATCTGCTTCTAAAGTGAATACATTTTAAAGTATCATTCTCAGAGATGCATTGACTTGAAAGTTAATTTCCGTAATCTGGAATAATAATCGCGCGTTTCAGTACAGATTGTAGTTGTTTATCTTTTCTTATTTTTTATTTCATTATTATTCTTATAACGTTATTGTAATTTGTGTTTAATATTATTATTTTTTAATCCATTTAATGTAATCAACTATAATAATGTAAAACTAGGTTAAAGGTCTCATAGGATATATGAATTATGTTTAAGAAAACAACTAAATAACGACTGAATAAAGAAAAACCAACGTATCAAAGCAGATCGGCGTGAGCATGTTGGGATGTCCATCCAATGTCCCTTCCTCACATGTCCATCCCAAATTAGTGCTAATCATGTTGTGATTTCAAGTAGAAGGGCATGCTATGGTGTCAAAGTCAAAGCTTAAAGATTCATATTTATGCGGGCCATATTATTGCAAAATCATTTTTTTAATTACCTGTTCCAAGATGAGTCTGTATGTTCTTTAGATGAATGTTTATTTCAATGTCTTCAAATAATTCATGTTTCAGTAAAGTACCCTTAAATTATACTGATATTCATAGCATCCGTTATTTAAATAGAATTATCGTCAAATGCTGAAAAATATTTTGTAATTTAGTCGTTATTAAAAGAAATAGCGAAAATAGATCAAGGGTCTGTTAAATACATTAAAGCATGCAACCTATTTACAAATTACAAATATCCAGTTTTCATGAAACCAAATTAGTAATTGAACACTTCAGAGCTTTTTTAGTTTTTCAACCATAGTTGTGTAAATATCAATAAATTTATAAGAAATATATTAAAAAGTACTAAGAAATCAATTTGGATTTGAAATTTTAAATAATATCTGGGAATATATAATAGGGATATATAAATTGAAAAACTAATGCATTTATTTTCTAAACTGTTCTACTTACAGTTAAAAGTGTAGTAAGTAAATATTTTATAAATTAACCTTTAAATTATTTCAATATTATTTTAAATAGGCAAACATGTAAGTGATACAAATAAGCAGCGTACGGTTAATATGCTAAAATGTTTGAGGCAACCTCAGCAAGTCTGTTGTTTTAATATTCTGAATACATATTTTGCATTTTCACAGTGCTTTAGTTCCATTCTTACGCCGTATATATATTTCCCTCTAACAATTAAGTTGTTATAATTTATATTTATTTTGAAGAATTTGCACATAAAGGTAGAAAAATATATTTTGTTTATTTGAAGCGAAGAATTTGTTAGAGACATCTGAATTCAAATATTTTCGAGTAAAAATGAGTTTCAAATCGACAACTTCAACATCCTAGATCTCAATATTCCAAATGAACTATCATCAAATTTTCAGTGCGTGATACGAAACTGTCAGCAATACTATTCATCATTTTTGATACACATACAAAAAATATTTCCCACTCGTAAACTTCCATATTTCACAAACCCTGCGAAATCGATTGACAAGAAGAAACATGCTACAGAAACTCTTGATATCAGAAATGTTTGAAACAATTCCTAAGAAAAGAAGAAGAAAATAAAAACAAAATAACCAAAACAAAAAAGTACATCGATTCTCCATTATAAACTAGTAAAGGATCGATGAAATATGCTATGATTACAGAGATTTAAATTTAATCTTATTTTTTATTTTCTAAACAGATTTCGAGTCTTTTTATTTATTTCCAAAAGAATAAAAATAAAACTGCACATTTTTACCAAAGTCGCCACTTTTGCGAATTGGTTGTGTGAGTGTAACGCTACAATAAAATTAAGAAGAAAAGTTTCTTGCGTTGTTTAAAAACAGCTTATTGATTGCTGTTATTGTGTCTAAGAAGCAGAGAAAGAGGCCTGCAGATATCTCAGTATTGCTCTTTTATCGTAATCTTCTACAGATTATGGGATTTACTGCTCGTAAAGACAGGAGTAAACTGAATTAAGGTCGCTTGCGCCTTTTAGAAAGCTGCATTATCGGATGTTTCTTTGTTAACTGTCAAACTCTATACAATAATGGACGAAATAGTGCTAGACAATAGTAATCGTTTCTGTTTAAAGGAAATTCCTTGCGCTTTATTTCTCTTTTTCTCCTCAAGTGTACTTTCTTCTTGAGACGCTTAAAAATCCTTTTCGCGTATTAACCATCCAGCTTAAGTATTAAATTCATAGAGAATATTTTGAAAGCAAAACGTAAGCCACCGTAATTTGATTTCCACGTGAACATGCAAGAAATTAACCTTCCATTTTCCTATCGTTTTTGTCATGCGATAGAATACCAGCTTCAAGATTAGAGAACTAAGGGTACGAGTACAAATAACATCTTAACTTTGCCTTGTTATGAAAAAAAGATAAATAAAGCAAAGGTGTTGTTGATACAAGTATATTTTGCTGTACGTTTCATATATGTGCAGTGTTGTTATTACACACACGTATTTTAGGCAAGGCGACTCTTCTTATTTATTTTTAATTCCATGCATTGTGCTTATTTTGCTATTCTTTATTTTGGTAACTTATACGTTACGCAGTGAATTTCTTTTCCATTCTATTTTAGTTCTTTATGCATAAAGTAATGATTTTCTTTCACCTTTTGTGGATAGTTGAAAAATATGCATTTTGATTTGGTATGGTTACAAGAGTTGATAATTAGTTCTTAGACACCTGTTTTTTCCTTTCGAGTGTTTTACGAATTTTTGTATTTTTTGATATTGCTTTTTTGCATACTATGTGATTCAGTACTGATGCAATGCAATGTTTGCATTTGCATTTGCAATTGTGTTTATAAATTTAAATTTTTTGACGCCTGAAGCCGCTTTCTAACACCATCTGGGCAGGCTGTGTCGGCGTTACAAATTGCTAAATATATAGCTCTGAAATTTCTTTTTATACTTGTAATTCACAGTTTTTTAGGTCGTTTTTTTGTATTCCATTCAGAATTCAAATTTTCCCCTATTCTATTTTATACGGAGTAGCTTTTAAAATCAAACCTGTCAGGGGCTCAAACAAATTTATTTTTCGTTGTGAAAATTATGTTAATTAATAAATCCATAAGAAAAAAAAAAGCAATTTGTGCTGACCTCTTTTATCTTTATTAGATACTAAAAGCACATTTTTTCTGATACATTAACGAAAGACGACTGCCTGGTTAAGTCCTATATCTATATCTATACTATATAAGATCTTGAGACTGAGGAGTGTTATAGGTTAAAGATGTTGCATGATATTTCCTGCTGTATGTCAAACATTCTTAATACAGTGAGGTGTGACAGTTTAAGCATGGGATATTGACTCATATGTTGTCAGATATCAGATATATCAGGAACTTGAGTAATTAGAAAAACTTTAGCAGGTTTCTTGTAAGTTAAAATCACCTGAACATTATACTTTGTCCCCAATAGGAAGGTGCTGTAACTATTTAATTTAACGAAACCTTTCTTATTTGCAGTAAATATTTCTTAAAATTGTAGTGACCTTTAGAAATTTCATTAATTGGATAAATGATTGTCGAATATGCTTTTGTGAGTTCATAACAAAATACCTAATTAAAAATGTAGTCTGTTGTCTCATATGTAAGGTATTATAAAAAAATTCTTTAATCAATCGAAAATAACAAAGTAACAACTAAATTCCTTTAAAGTAACAAAGTGATCATTCGCTTTCATTTATTAAATTTATAAAAACTCGTTGGTCGTTATGGTAAGTTGTGTGTTTGAACATTTAGTGTAAATATGGATAGCTTGAAGCAGATCAGAAAATTCTTTCGTATGTAGGAAAGTCTTATGTAGTTCATTAAATATTATCGGTGTTAAGTAAAATATTTTTTAATGATCATTTCTATATATTATTATTAACGCTTGAAAATAAATGCGAAAATTCCTTGCTAAATTAGTCGATTTATTAAGATTTAATTTAAGTACCATTACGTGGAGTAGCATTTTATGAAAACTTTATATAATCTTCTTTCATCGTTTTGTTATGAAAGCATGCAAATAAATTTTAAAACGAGAGGGAAACGCAAACATTTATCGGTTTCAGGATCCATAATAACCCAAAAATTGCTAGATATCAATTTTCATTTTACTAGCTTATAGCGCTGAAATATATTCTTCTATTCGTTGTATATAAATTTCAAACATGTACCTTTAATATTTCAGAGTTATCTAGATTTTCGTTTACAACGGCAAATGATATATATTCGCAAATGAGAATTTAAATGGCATTTTCTCCATGTCAGGTTTTTCTTTACTTTCATGTTTTAAAAATGCTAAGTGTTTTTTTTCCTATTTAAGATGCACTTTTTAATTTTTTGTACATAACATGTTTTTATATTTTGTATACAAAATGAGTTACTACTAAATTTCCTCATTTTTCACTATACATAATAATAATAGTTTTATATTGAATTTAAATTTAGTTTTATCCAGGAATCTACGCAAATTTTCGTGTAATATATTTCAGATTAACGACAAATAAAATTTGAAGCCAAAATATTCAAATTTGAAAATGTAGTAGGAAATTGAAACAAAAATTGAACTTCTTTCAAACAAATAAAATTTCGACTGAAGAGGCATATCAAAATAATTTTTTTTTGTTGTGATTTAATTTGCATGTTGAACTACAGTATTATCAAAACTTTTTCAATAATATTTAAAATAATAAAAAATGTTGAGAAGGTACCGCGTTCCCCTAAATTTGTCAGTTTATTCTTCAATACTTTGCTAAATTATTCATAGATTCACAATATCTATTCTAAAGAACATATTTACTTATACAAATGAGTGCGAAAGCTTTCGTAAGCAAATGCATAGATTTTTCCTATAAATAAATAAAATACTCGATCAGATAGATTTATTGATCCATTTATCTCTGTGCTAGCATTTAATAAAGTACGGAGCCGTGTCTTTTCTTCTCACTTATATATGCTCAATAATTCTGAATAAAAATGGCTATTGAGATCATTAAACAAAAGATACCAATGAGATAATGTAAACTTTATTTATGTATTTGAAGTAGGGACGCAGATCTTAAAACAGAAAATTCGATGGAAATTTGATTTAAATTTCTGTTTAAGCCTTATAAGTCATTTAATCTAAATAAAAGGATATTAGTTATTCAAATTACGAAACAAATCTAAACATTTCAGAAATAATCATCAAAAGAAGTTACAAAATTGTATATCGTGTAAAATTGTGAAAATGTCTGATTAGTTAAATGAAACAATCGACAGATAGAAATCCTCTAAAACTTGGAAAGAAATCTATTCTTAAATAAATAAATGTTTGACTACGTTGATTAAACTCTCTTCTCTTTTATTTAGAATGAAGTAACTATTGATAAAAGCCCCTCTTTAAATACTATTGTTTTTCTGTTTGCTTTTGAAGATGGGGTAACTTACTTTTGTTTTTAAAGATGGCAGGAAGTGCTTTTAAAGAAAAATGATCGAATAAATGAATATGCTTTCCTTTTCAAGTCGGAAATTTTTCTTTCTTGAATTTCATGTTTGCGTACGTCTTCATCTGTAAATTATTCAAATTATTTCGAAAGTTACGTAAGATGGAAAGCCGACTTGACATCTTGGCATTGCAGTTCATTATTATGTAGACGTTTACAAATTTATTTGTTTAACCCATCTGAATTTTGTAATGCAACTGGTGCTTTTTATTTCGTTTGTCAAGGGAGTTTTTCATTCCGATTGTCATTTTGAGAAATGAAATTACTCCTATATTCATTCCAGATTCTTGGAAAGAGTAAAAAATTATTGTTACTATAATTGCATGCTTTAAGAACTCGAAACAGAGATTGCAGCGAATTGAGTTTATAATTATTCTTAAAAATTCTAATAAAACACAAGAAAAACTCAAAAGAAATAATAACTAAAATTTTAATTAATATCTAAAAGATTTCACGCAAGTTTAACTCAAGGAAATATAATATTTAATTTGTGGAAGTTCTAATATAATAATTTATATTTCGGTACATGGATGTTACTATATAATTAAGTAATATATTTGGTAATAAATATATTTTGATAATTTTTAAAAAAATATACTGACCACATCTAAATTAGTAGATGAAATAAAAAAAAAATATCTAATCGGGTAGCTTTCTTATAGGAAGTTTACATATTGCAATGGCTCTCATGACACGACTTCTGGAAAATTTCTGTAGATCTTCGCCGATATATATATATATATATATATATATATATATATATATAAAATAATTAAAAGTAGAAAATAATACAGTTATTATTAATAATAGCTACGAAATTAAAAAGAGTATTAAAGATCTAAATATTTATTCTGTGCATACTTTTGATTTATTCAATAGTATAGATATTAAAGATATGATGAAAATTTTATTACAGATTCATGAAGATTTGAGCATAAATAAAATGATTAATATTTAGAAATATAAAACATTAATAGAACTTAAATCAAAAGAAAATTATATTAGCTTTGACAATAAATTATACCAACAAATTAAAGAATTTCCACAAGTTGGACAAGCTAGCTAATTTATATTTACACTATTTTGAAAAAGAAAATATTTACAATAATTTTTATATCATGTATAGATATATTGATGATTTATTAATATGTTCAACAGTAGAAGACTACACACCAAAAATTGACTCTTTTATCCAGAATATTTGATATTACTAAGAACTAATGAAGGTTTTCTTCTGCAGATTTTCTATATCTTGAAATAAAAATAGTTGATAGTAAATTATGCACTAAGATTTATGATAAAAGAGACACTTTTCAGTTCAATATAAACAAGTTACCTTATTGGAATAGCAATATTAGTTGTCAAATTTATAGAAATATCTTATTAAATTATATTCACAAAAGCAGTATTTTAGTCACAGAGAGATTAAAACAGCAATCTCATATTAATATATTTCCTGAAAATGCTATCAGATATGGGTATCCTATAAATTTCATGCATGCTTATGTTAATAAGAAATATTTAACACCATTAAATTAAAAGTCTTTTAGATTTGTTTTTGATTTGACCACATATAATGGAATTAACAAAGATTTTACTAACTCACTTCATAGGTAGATGGCGCCACTATATTAAGAATAAGATTGCATCATATATTCATCTATTTATTTTTATGTACATTTCCAAATATATATGTATTATTATAAAAGGTTAACTTTAATTTATAGTTAATATTTTTATAGTGTTTTATTATAGTATTAAAAGCTTAATTTAGAAATAATATTTTCACTTTAAATGCGGAACTGTCTTTAAGATAATGCTCAAGTCCTAACAATAAATATAAATATCGAATTGGTATGTCATAAGTTATTTACTTTCTCATTTCTAATCTTGAAAGATTTTGGGGATTTATTACCCTATTTTTTCGTTTTTCCAACAATTGTCTTTCGCAGAGGGTTGGCGCCACAAATCTAGATTAATGCAACATATCAGTTCCCAAGGCTGATAAGCATTTGATTGTTGGAATTCCATTTCTAGGTTGTCCTTTTTCATAGTGTAATAGTCGTTAATCAAACTACCTTTTGTATTTCATTTGTATGATTATTGATAAGGTAATTTGATTTTAATTTTAATTTCTGCTATATTAATATATATATAAAACAAATAAGAAACAATCATAGCAGAAGTGTAAAAGCTACATCGCTTTCATCTCTGTTTCCATCGGTATTTTAATTTTAATCGAAACTTCCCCCCAACCTTAGAATTTTGGCGCAAAAGAAAGTAACTTGATATTTCGTAACCTTATACAACGCGTTCTGTTCAATTCTTTGTCGTATCTGCCGTTGGCTGCATTCCTTAGTTTTCGGTTCGTAAAATTATTTTTAATATTTGGTATTCAATTCAAATTCGAATTCTTGGTCTGTCATAATGCTCGGGATGAATGCAGTGTCTTTAGCTTTATGCTAACACTGTTCACAGAAAGCATTATGATTTATCTAATTTTTTAGTGGTTCGTATAAATTTCACTTATTTACCCCTGATGAGCATCTATGCGCTTTTACCGATAAACTACAGTCTTTGTTTATCCATTTAAACTTGACATTGATTGATTTTCATGTCATTGATATATATATATATATAGAGAGAGAGAGTATAAATCGTAAAATGAAAGAGTATAAAGTTGCCTCTTTTATATATATATATATATATATCAAATATTAATTTAGTAATTTGCACAAACATTCACTAGATTTGTAATATACGTAATTATTATAATGAAATAAATTACTCTATCTATAACCATACACTTAAAATACAAAAGAACACATGATATAAAACTATTTGTACAAATAATAAAACCAAACTTGAAAATGGCAATCCTAATTTGAAAATTCAACAACCAAAGTGGCTAAGTAGCCTTGGGACTAGTTTGGAGTGTTTATCTATATTTCTGGCGCCTAACCTCCACGAAGCCAAATTGATTGTTGGATAATAAAAAAGGTGAGTATGCCCCAAATTATTTCAAGAAGGGAAACAGAAATTAGAGGTAATATCTACCCAATATACATACTAAACTACTAAAATAATATAAACTTAATATTATACAATCAAACTGTAAATATTTAAATATAGCAAATTTTATTTAAGGATTACAAACCTAAATCTCTGTGTAACCTTTTCATTTTTCTACATACCATTTTCATTTCTGATTCATAATCCTAACTTTGACTGTAGTTCCGCAGTTAAGAGGAAAATATCATTTTTATAATAAGTGTTTGATTGCTAAGGTAAATCACTAAAAGAAATATTAAATTTAAATTATATTTAACAAATTAAAATATTAAAAAATAAAAATACCTATAAATAAAAAAAATTACTATTTACGTGATATGCAAACAAAACTTCTATAAATGTGGCGCAATCTACTTTTGAAAAGAGAAAGATTAAAACCTTATTGCTAAATACAATATAAACAATTATGTATATATATATGACGCTTTGCCCATGTTTTCTTTTGAACACGATAACTGGAGAAATTTTTGATTTGATTTTAACCGGTGTGGGATATGTTGTAAGGATAGTGAAAATCTCGTCCGAGTTCGTTGATGGGCTATCCTGCTCAAAGGGGGCGGAAATGGTGGGGGATTGAAATTTTCATTTCCCCATATTTCTGTTACAATTGAAGACAGAAAGGAATTTAAATTAGGCGAATTATCGCCTTATCATATCGAAGTATTTTTTGTATTAAAAGTTTTTTGATATCTGCAATTCCATAGAAGTTATGAATTGAAAGTGATTTCCCCTCCCAACTTAAAGTACTTTTCAACGTATGCATGTTACCCTTTGTTGGAAAGCCTCTCGTCATCTACAGTCTCTTTTACCCTCTTTCATTCTTTCAGCTCTAATCCTTATGAAAATAGAGGGCGAAATGTTGTTTTCCTTATATCTCCTGACTAAAGGAATCTAGCTTTGCCTTCTGACTTGCCGACTGGTTTTTTTAAATCTGGAGTTTTAATAAAGCAAATGAAAACTCAAGAGACTCTCTCTTCTCATCTCTCTTCTTTTAATCTTTATTTATTTTCATTTAAATAAAATAATTAAAGAACATCGACATATATTTCATATGCAATAGCAGAAGCCATATTACTTTGTTGAAAATAGTTTTGAATAAAAAAACCAGAAATATAAATTGATTAAATAACGTATGACACAGCCTTTTTTGGTTCCCTAAATGTAGGTCGAATGCATTTAGGTTTAATAAATAACTTTCGCTTTATTCAGTTCTGAGCTTTTAAGTAAAAATTCATGCATTATACTCGCGGTATCATATATATTAAAATTGTAAAATTTCAATTTTAGGCCAAATAAAAGATATATTCTAAGAAATTCTTATAATCTGTCTTACTCATTGTATTTCACTCGTAGGATTTCTTGAAGGTGACCAATAATTTTTACTTTAAGATATAAACATAGCACATTAAATAATATTTTTAAATAAGGAAATTAAATTAGAAAATAAGTAACATATTATAAATTCAGATTAGTTAATTATTAATTTACGAAGATAAAATTTCATTTTTCTGGATAATGTTTGATACACTCAGTGTATTTGCGAAGTCTATTTTAATTTAATAACACAAAAAAGTTCAAAAAGTAAAAAATTACAAAGACAGGAAAGTGCTTGTTGCATTTATTTATATCAAAGTTATTGCTTTGCATCTTTTCATCAGAGTTGACGAATTTTTATAGAAAAACTTGGTTTTCTTCAATTACTCCATAACTCAATCATTAATACTTAGATGAGTCGAATAAAATGTTTTTCTCTTTATTTCAAATAAAAACATTCAACCTTAAAATAACATCTCATCTCTCTTCTTTTAATCTTTATTTTACAAAAGAGTATTTAAAAGTTCTCTTGTTAAAAGATTTATTTTCTGAAACAGTTGTTCAAATTATTGGTTGTTTTCCTAGGTAAAATTAATTTAACTTCTCTGAAATTTCTTATCATTTCCCACATTCAATTTTCTTCAGTAAATTAAATTTAAAGCAATATCATATAACCACTATTCGTTGCAAAAATATTCTATAAAATTAACGAAATTAATTATTTGTAAAGTGTAAAGTGAGAAGAAAATGAAACATTTATATAATTCCTCCCCAAAATAATTGGCAAGTCAAATATATCCACTAAGGAAAAAGGATTTGTTTATCCGTCAAATATGATTAGAATGTTAAAAACTTTAGTCTCGTTCATTCATCTTCCATTTGTTTCACCACTGAGTTTTTTATTGTTTTGAAATTAACTTTATCTTCTAATAATTGGTAAATCTCTTTTTAACTCCATAAAATCTTTAATCAGAAAGGATTAGATAAAATTAGCCACCGGCGAAACGATGAAATCAATTAAAATCCATTAAAATTTCAATTAGGTAAAAGAGATTATATTATTTATATATGCAAAAAAGACTTTAAATCTATCTTTCGTAATAAAAGAAGAAAATATATATGTTTCCTTTCTCCATACTGGCAACAAAATAATAAAAAACATAGTTAGCATCATTAAATCAATGATAAATATGATAAGCAATTATGAAACGTAAGTTACACAAACTACTTAACGTTCATGCCCTCTTAACACTGAATTCCCTTCTTCAAAAGTTATTTCAAGTAAATTGTCTGGCTCGATGTTGTTATAAATAAAACTATAATCCTTCTTACATTCTAAGAAATTTATATATAATACCAAAGTTGATATTTATACACGTAATTCCAACATAATAGTTTTGTTGTATGTAGTGATAAAAGAAGTACAGCAATAAGAGATTAATTGTTAAAACAATTTTATCAACAGAAAAACACTTTTATGTTGCAGCTTAGCGGTGGTTTTTAGTAACTAATGTAATGATATTTTGTCAATGTTTACAACACAGAGCGACGTTCAATCTTATTCGACAGAAATTCAATTATTACTGAAAGTAGGAACTTGAC
The DNA here is from genome assembly GCA_013235015.1 of Araneus ventricosus. Taxonomy (NCBI): domain Eukaryota; kingdom Metazoa; phylum Arthropoda; class Arachnida; order Araneae; family Araneidae; genus Araneus; species Araneus ventricosus. The sequence goes on from BGPR01000060.1 coordinate 982,302, forward strand.
AATCGTATGCAATACATGCATATCAGCTTCATTCATCTAGCCCTTCACTTGCACACCTCTGTCATCGTCTTCTTACATACTCGAGGAGAGCTTAGCCCATCCCGGTCAACATCCGGTCTTTATTTTCAGTTACCAAAATGTATCTCTCTCAAACCTGTCACTGGCCTATGAATACTCTAGGGGAGCTTAGCTCAATCCCGTCAACATCCATCCTTGATTTTCGGTTAGTCAAAAAGAAAACTACTAGAGGATGCCACATTGCTGTGGCTGGTAGTTAGGATTGGCGACAGGTTGGATCAATTTGCAGACCCTCTGTAGTTATATCCTGGGAGAGGTCACAATGCAATACTTTCTTTACAGTGAAAGTCACAAGCACTATGTTTCGAAAGAAAAAGTCGATTTTTAACCCAATAAAAATTTCAATGCCTCAACAATTCATTTACAGTTATCTACATTCAGACTTTCTTCCTCTACGAGCAGCAATATTCAAATCAAAAAGTTATGAAGATATTGAAAATATTTACGATAAAATAGCTATTTGTTGGGTTACCATATTGATATGACAAACATTTACACGACAATTACATATGCATTACATTACATATGCATTATCCTATCCGCAAAGCAGATATTTCGATTCATTCAACATACGTTTCAATTGCCATAATAAGAAAAATCAATTTGCCATAAGAAGAAGAATATACTTATAAGAAATTCAGTTTTCAGTATATAATATTTGGTGGTATTATCCATTATGACCATTTTATCATTTATTTGGAAAAGAAATCTCCTTTACATGTTATAAAGTTTGAGGAACTTATATGTGTTTTTAAACTGGTATCTTATATATTTATAAATATACACATATACTTTGATTAATGTGAGTAAAAATACAGCTTCATTTTAATTGTTTTGTTATGCATGTACATCAAATCGTCGTGAACTGAATATAAGAAACATGGCAAAGATTAGAAATTTTCAACAAAAAAAGTCAAAACATACTTGACAGGTTTTATAAACGGTCTTAAGCAATCAGGATGCGAACTTATTTTCATTCCGGAATCTATATGAAACAATGCATGTAAATTAGACCATTTATTTTATTTGTATTTAGAAAGTGCGTCAGTTTATCACCATAGATAGTATTCCAGGTGACGTTCGGAAAAGAAATCATCTGATTACTCATGAGATAATATGCAACATCAAAGACAGATGCAGATTCTGGAAAAAGTTATTTGTTTCCTCCTGTTTTTATTTTTATAGATTCCATTTATTATTTGCTGCTGATTTTTTATTTTCCCTGCTAATGATCGCTTTCTAGCACTTACGGCACGAAGAAGGAGGGTCATTACTGTGCCGCAGCTCGTTTCAGATAATTCCGCTGCTATAGGAACGAGAATATCGGCTACTACGGTGTGAACACGTCCTCACATTCAAGGGTTGTATGCAAAAAGACCACCTGCGTGTGTCATTTTTAATCGACGACAGAGAAGTACCCGTTTACAATTGGTAAGAGACCATATACTTTGAATCAGACAACAATAGGTCTCTGTACTCTTCAAGGCACCAGATACCATCAACCTAAAATTGTTGAAAGTCACAGTTATAGAGGAGGTGGAATCATGGTTTGGACTGCAATCCCTCTAGGTGGTCACCAGAGAGATTTGCTGGTACTCTTGATGATGAATTCATACTAATGAATGATAATGCTCAACCACACCGACCTGGTTTGTAGAGGAATATGTTTAGAATCAGGTTTTGGAGCAAATTGGCCAGCTCAATTTCCCGATCTTAATATAATAGAGCATCTTTGAGACTACCTCAGAACACAGGCGGCTTTTTTAAGTAGGTACCCCTTCGAGACGGTCAAATGAGCTTGAATAAGAGTTTCTCTATTAATGGTCTTTCCCTTCCCTTTTGGTGTCTAAGAATTTATTTGAAAGTATGAAAAATCGATATTGTGAATGAATTACTGCAAGAGGAGGAAAAATTTCTAATTAAAACCCCTATTTTCACAAGATATTCTACGATATATCCACGATGTTTCTACGAGATTCTGAATGCCGATAAAAATCGTAAATATATCGTATGAATATTGTAGGGCATCTTGTGCTAATAGGGACACAATTACTTATTTTTAAAAAATATCTTTAATTTCTTATTTTTCTCCAAAAGTGGACTTATGTGAAAAACGATGCAATAATTTACTTGTAAATTATGTTTGATTCTAAAATTAGATAAAATTCAATAAATACCTGTTTAATGCACAGTGTTCCAATTTCCATGTTTTAGTGTTCATTTGTTTGCAAATTAGACCTAGAAAACAGGCTGTATTTTAACCTCTGGAGTCAAGTATATTTTTAAGGAATAATCAGTATTGTTTAGGTCAATTGTTATCTGCCGACAATATCTGCATATACTTTATTATATATTTTTTATTTTATAGGTGGAAAGGCAATCCATATAAAAATCACGCAGACCTGGCACAAAGCCGTCCGGTGTATCGGAGTGACGGTCGCTGCAATAGCTCGAGTGCTGAGGTAGGAGTCCTAATGGCCATCACCGGCTGCAACCCGACTCCTTCAGTAGGAGGCACGCAATATCATCAGAGGGCAAGCCCCAACCATTATTGTACCCACCAGGGAAGCAAGATGCCACTTACTTATGCGGCCACTTCTCATCCACGTACTCGTGGTGCCCCAAGTGGGACAGTGGGTGGCAAAGCGGATTATTTCTAAATATCATCCAACTCACATACAGGATGTCCACTAAAGTCCTTCTACCCCACATTAACTTGAGAACGGCGATAACTGTTGCCACAAAGTTGGTGTCTAGGTATAGTAAAGAGACCATGCGCTACACGCTGAGATCAGTTACAGTGAGGAGGACTATAGGAGGAGGAGGAAAACAACGGAGTTAACGTTCCTATCTAAAAGTCAATTACGAAATTGTAAGGAGTGTTTTTGATTTAGTATGAAAAGCCGCCTTGTGCATATTAATACGAAGAACAGAACGCTTAAAATGCACATTTGTTTGTCTCATTTTCCGAAACTGTGACGTCTCAAAACGGGTAAAAAAGAGAAAAAACAACTACTTATCACAAGATACCTTTGTTTTTTGTGTTCAAACTGCTCTCCGTCATCTACAACGAAGATTTGGGCTCTTGTTTGAATTTCACTTTGCACACATTTTAACATATCAGCTGGTTCGTTAGCACATAATTCGTCATCGAAAGTCCTGCAATGTTTGTGGAAATGTCCATACACCTGCTGTTTTTTCGTAAATATACGGTTATGAGTTGTTGCCGGATTAGTAAGCAGGAACTCGCTTCCCCTGTGTGCATTTTAATGGTGGTGTGGCTCTTAGGGCCCATCTCCGAAGACGGGTCGTACCCCGATATAACGGTGGGACGTCGCATGATCCGTTCGTAATGGGGGCTATTATGCGGGGGGCCACAGTGCCCGATTTTCTGTCGTGGCGGCCGGTTTTTCATGTAAACCCGGATGCTAAAATAGGGCGGGGCGATTCTTGTGATTACACCTGCTGTTGGAGTTATTCCCACAGGAAAAAGTATAAAGCACAATGGTGTCATATTTTGTTCGAAAAATAAAATTTTCTCCATGTCTTGTGACATAACAATTTCGTAAAATGCGAACAAACAGATGTGCGTTTTAAGTGTTCTGTTTTATTCGGATCTTAGTTCTCAGGGGTGACTTTTCATTCCGATATTCTAATTGCATATTTTTGTAACAAAATAGAACCTATTCCATTGTTTTAAATTTTATGTTTCAAGTTTATATTACATTTGGATAAAAAAATGCCTTATAGGCTTTACGCTTTAAAAGTTTCTATTTTTTTTCATTTATGTTAAATGTATTTGTATTTAAGTGGATGCTCTCTATTCCTCCCAAATATACTGTAAGACATTTCTAAATACCTTTCATGAGCATGAAAAAAAGTCTCGTTTCATTTCAATTCCCACCAAATAAATTACAAAGCATGTCATGATATAAAATTTTCTTTCTTATCTGAACAGGTGAAGTAGTTGAGAAACAATGTATCTGTGATTACCAAGATGTTCAATTATGTTGTCTATACAATCCATTAGAATCTACTAAAGTTATTCAGAATTGGCGTTTTAGTTTTCCAACAAACGATAATGCTTCCTAGATATTTATGAATCTTCATGCTAAGGAATTTTATCCATAGGTTTTTGATCAATTTTTTCTTACCATTATTCAGAATAAAAACGGTTTCATTTTACTTTACTATACTATTATTATTACTTACTACTATTACCAGATTAAGCGATTTCTCCTGTGTCTTTTCAATGGATTCTGTTTATTAACCATGCATTTCATAAAGTAATCTCTTTTGATACAAAAAAAATATGAAGCTTATATATTAAATTGGTGATTATAACAAAGGTTTTCGTGGTTTGGTGTCTAGTACAAAATTCTGAAAAATTGAAAAATAGCTGCAGATATTCTTCGCATAAAAGATCAGTAAAATTTGAGTTTAAACATTCGTTCAAATAATATCTCTTCAAAGAATAAGCTTATTAATTTAATGTGCGATTGTAATGGATCTAATAAAAGCAAGATGGCATGTACATTTCCATTAAGGCTACATAACATCAAACAGCAACTTTAACATATAAAAGATGCCAATATTTCTAGTATTTCACGATTTCCAGAATAATTTGTAATTATGATTTTTCGATGTATTCAAATAACTGTAGGCATGTCCTGTTATTCAGTGCATTCTTCCATGTAATTTTTCTGAATGCTCCCTCGATAAAAGGTAAAAACCCAAGCATATGTATTTAAAAATGTTTCATATAATTAGTTTATTCCTTTTTGGATGAAATTGTGCTCTATTTAAAAACATATTTGAAACAATAAACGAAATTTTATGGATTTAATGTCTCTCGTAACATCCATGTAAGTAAACACAGTCTTATTCTGTTCGAAAAGTTTACATTTCAAACGTGTCATTTAGTTGTTTTAGATCTTTAAGCATATCAGAGAAAAATCAAACTTTCTTGATTTCTAATTTTTCTGTCTATTGGTGAATTTTTTGAATAAATCTCATCCAAAATTTCATTGTGCGAGTAAATTGCATGCGTACCAGAACAGAGTTAAAAAATGTTTTATGATTGACAACAACAACAACAACAAATGCTTTATGATTAACAATGTTGGTAATTTCTGATGGATAAATCTACGTCATTACTTCTTATGCTCGACATTTTTAAGAAATACTACGTCATTTACAGTTTCCTGACTAGGAAAAATAGGGGAGTGAATCGTATGAGGTAGCACATTTTTTCATTTCATTTTTTCTTCGTTTAGTTTAATGTATGTTTCCTTTTTTAAGGGCGGGGGTTTACTTTCGAAACTACCATTTTAATGTTTTTTTAGCCATATGGAAGTCTCTTGATGATCTATTAGTAAGAATACATTTTCTAATATATAATAGAGACAACAGATGGCAGCACGAGCTCAAGCGTTTCCTGACGGATTTGTATACTAATTACCATCGTTTTCATGCAGAAAAATAAATTTTCTTTGTTCCACTAAATTATTATAAAGGGTTAAATTATAATTTTTTCAGTTAATTATTGCAATATTTTTGTAGTTCATTTGAACCTATTAATTATTTTCTTAATCATAAAACATTTGTGGCATTAAAGATATTTTCATAATTAAAAGCTATATATCAAGACATTTTCATAATTAAAAGCTATATATCAAGACATTTTATACGAGAATTTTCTTTCGGTGTCCTTATATTTATTGAATGATGCTCTATCTGCTTTTCTAAACTTAGTCAAGTATAGAAAAACATGCACATGTTTGGCGATAACATTCTTCTACGAAAAATACAACTTTCACATAAACAGCGTATTGATTTCTCTTAATTGTTAAGAAAAGCTTGCGTGAACTTCAATCAAAATTTAAAAATCGCGTCATCCCGCGACCTGAAATGGAACATTACACAAAACGGATAAAAATTCTTCCCACCACAGTCACGTTAGTTTTGCTTTACTCTGTATTCTGAAAAGTCAGAAAATATATACTGAAAAACAAAACCTCAGATGAAAATGTGAGTTTATTTTACGAAAAAAAAAATAGATTCAGTTTCCTATAAAGAATTTATACTTTGAAGATGCAATTTTTATGAGACAAACATGTCAAAAAGGGAGGTAAGGAAAATGGCTTAGGCCACTTCTGAGCAACGTCGGACTTGCAGATGTCAAAGCCATCAGAAAATGAAAATGAAATGGCGGTAACGATGCAAGAAGTAAATGGAAGGCCATCAGGCTAGGTTGTAATGGCGGTGGCGTCGTCAGCAGACAAAAGCACTATTTGAGGAAAGGAAGTGGTGTTGGGCTCAAACAATGAGAGCAATAAAAAAAGAAAGTTGCTACTGAAATGTCGATTCCATTATATGTTATGGACCTTCAACAAGATACTCGAAAGATAACGGAGAATGAAGTGTTGGGGTATTTCCTGTTAAATGGGAATCGTCTTTTGTTTCGGTTCTGGATGGTTAATTGGAAGCTATTTTGAATATCTGTACACGTCGCGTTTTCCATTTAAATACCTACAGATAGCATTCACAACACTTTTAATGATAACAGAAGAAGGTATGTGTATCGTCTATCGCTATGAAAGAGAGACTATTGCAAATCTGGAGATAAAATCTAGTAAAGATTTCTTTCGGATGGTGGAAAAGCGAATTTATCAAGGTTTTTCAAAGTTCTCTTTAAGTTTTTAATTAATTTAAGTGAAGTCAAATTTTTCGTCTTTAGTTCAGTCTCCGGATGGTTAATTGGAAAAAATTGCAGTTATCTGTAGGACTATTATTAGAGATCTGTAGTATTATCTCTATAATCTATAGGACTATCTGTAGGTAACTATAGCATATCTAGAAATAAAATCTGGTGCAGATTTATTTCGGATGGCGAAGGAAAGAATTATTCAAGGTTTTTTGAAAATTCTATTTACGTATTAAATTAATTTAAGTGAAATGAAATTGCTTTTTTTAGTTCCTTCTCTGGATGTTTAATTAGAATAAATTGTAATTCTGTAGGTATATGAAGAATTCTATTTAAATATCTGTTGGTAACATTGAGAGCATTTTTAATGATAATGAAAAAAGGTGTATGAATCGCCTGGTTCTCTTAACGAAAGACCGTTGTATATCTGCAGATTTGAAATCGGACAAATATTTGCCTCGGACGGTGAAGAATATATTTATAAATGTTTTTTCGAGAATTATAGTTAATATTTGAATCAATTTAAATTTATAGCATAGTGATCGGACCATGGGTCGTTAAACTGCAAAAGTTGTGAATATCTGTAGATGACGTTTTCCATCTAAATATCTACTGGTGATATTCAGAATAATTTCAATGATAAAAGAATGCTTGCAATTTTTCTAGAGCAAGATCCTTGCGTATCTAGAGATTCATATGCTGAATAAGTTAACTTATAAAGGATTTTCCAGATATTTTTAAGTTTATAAATAACTTATTTTAAATTAAATTATAATAACTTTCTATATTTGTCATGAATGAAGTCAATTCAATATCAAATGATGCACTTTAAGAGCGACTCGTTAATTTAATTGTGAAATACAACACGCATATTGCAAAAAGATAAAGAACTTATTAACACGAGCAAACGAACGTGCATTTAGAAGTTAGATAAAAAGCACAGTTAAGTTTGCCATATAGGCTTGTTATGACAACTGATTGTGTGTCATATTACTGTAGCAATGGACTCCATTGATTTTGTTAGCCCTCACATAGAAACTAATTTTACACCTTCTGACAATTTAGAAAATCAATCTTTCATTAAAACTTATGTCAAAGTTGATGCTTTTCTCTTTTATTTCAGAAAATACTTTTAAATTTACTTTGAATCATAATTCCTAATGACTCTTCCTATTGTTGTATTAAAATTAAAATCAGTGTGTTTTCTTGCATTTATTGATTTACCATTGTTAAAATTACAAAGTACATATTTTGCTTATTTTTTCATAAATTGATGAAAAGAATGCTCTGTCTTCAAGCTTTCTTAAATAATCAAGCTATATAAAATAACACTGAAATAGGATTTTTTTAGCTTTAAATTATTTGTCATTCCAATGCCTCCACACTTCGGTATTAAACAAATAACTGAGAATTTTTGATTATCTTATCACAAAGATATGCAGTTTTAAAAAATTTCTTGACGTTGTGTTAACTCTAAAATTATTTGGAAAGATTCTTTTCATGTAAAATACAGAGAAACTGATTTTTTTTCTGCTCTAGTAGTAATCTTAAATTTTCTGGACTTCTTGAATCATAGGGAAATAAAAAAAATGTTTCAGAAAAGGAGTAAGAATATTTATATTATATGATAGAACAGAATAATAGAGACAAACATTGATTTTTAAACACTTATTTTACATTCAATTTGTTCTCCTAAATAACTTTTGGTTGTTTCTATCACCTACCAATTTTTTACTTCAAGTATTTCTAAAAAACAATGTAATGAAAAAGCATAATATCTACAAGCAAACAGAAACTTAAATTTTGTAATAAAAGTATCACTTAATTGAAAATAAATCAATCTCTTAAATTTGCTCTTTCTGCGCCAATTTTTATTACAAATTGCAAAATATACGTGTTTATTCCCAATTTTATTTTAAAACAGTTTTATTTAATTTGACTTCTTTCACTTTTGCAAAGATGGAATTTTGAAATCGGTTTTTCACTCACTTATTCGTGTGCTTGAGTTTTAAAATTTGGTACACTTATCGCCGACAATAAAGTATTTAAATATTTTCAAAACTTTAATATTTTTAAGTTGTTTAATTTATTTAAATTTTGTCTCCAGACATGTGGCGCCACCTAGAAGTTAACATGAAATTGATTTAAGGATTCCATAGATTTTATAATAATGAAATATAAATTAATGCCTAAAAAGGAAGAAAGTGTTTAAATTTAAAATTTCTACATTTTATTACTTAATTAAAAAAGTGTGTTTTAAAAAAGCTCTTTTTATTAACACAATTTACTGTATAGAAAAGGTTTATATTCTTTTTTATTTGGAACTTATTTACTTATGCTACAAAATGCTTCGAAAACAGTTAGCATAATTTCACAGGATTAATCGGAATCTCTTGTTTCAGTAGCAATATGCTTAAGAGTTTATAATAATTTATTACTGAATTTATAAAAAAACCAAATTATTTAATATGCTATTTTACCTCTTCTTCTATTTTCCATTTTATCAGAATAATCACTTTCGGAAAGTAAAGTAATCGACACCTTAAATTCAATTGCCTTTTTGGTTTTTATAACTTTGAAATGACGTTCAATTTCATTTTTCAATTTTTCTGTCAGAAATCTATTTTAAACTATTCAAAGAATGAAAAGAGGAAACTGCGCTATAATCAATTACATTTGGCCGCTAGTATTTTTTCAATTTTGCCTTAAGAGTCGGAGAAATATCCGAACTCTTCGCATTTTCAATTCTTTTTTATTCTTTAAAACTTAATTAGTTTAAAATATTTTGCAATATGGTTTAATTTCCTCACATATGAGCTTACAGCAGAGAAATTCATTTCCGCTCAATTTATGACATTTAAGAGCAGGATTTAATTTCCAGCCGAGATGTTTGCATTATTTACATTGAAATCAAGATTTTAATAAACTTGAAAGCTTGACATAAATTCAGCTGTTACATACTTACTATAAATATACCTTTAGGTTTTATTTATATAAAGCTAGATGATTATTTTAAATCAATTTAAATTGCATTTTACCTATGAACACTTTGTTTAACATAAGTATTCTGCATAACACATTTGAAAAACTTTAATGTTTTTTTATTCTGACAAAATGGTAGTATTGATTCATATCTGAAATAGTCTATCGTATCCAGTCAAATTCATAAATTAAAGACTCGTGATAAAGTGTGGTATCTCCTGTTGGTGAAAGTGACCTTGGAGCACCTGAGGTAGAAGTCTGACTTTGTTCCAATGCAATGAAGTTGGTTACCTGTCTCGAAGACTTTCAGGGGAAACTGCCCAACATTTGTGTTTCACTTAGAGGAAAACCAGAAAAAACTCTAATATTTAGGATGACCCTCACCGTAGTGAAAGCGTACTCTAGAAAAGGAAGTAGAATACTGGATTCACTTAATGTAATAAAATAATATTATTCATAACGTATTTTAGGTTGGCGAGCCATTTTCAATAATATTGTAATAACCACTCATAGTTTCCACAAAAAGAAACTACATATTGTAGGATACATTTCTCATCAACATAATTTCTCGAAGGCAGCGAAAAATTTTGTCAATCCAAGGAGTAGTCAAATGGATAAACAAGAACAGAAATCGTATTCCCACTTTAAATAAGCTTAGGACTAAAAACACGATCAAAGCTGACTTCAAGGACAACGAAATATGAAATTTAATTCATATTTAATCGAATTCTTAAAAAAATTATTTTACACAAACAATTTAAAATACAGTAAAGAAGCGTATTATTTTTATGGTAAAAATCGATAGAGCTTTCCTTAAAAATAGCTATCATTAATACCTTTTCTGAAAATTCAATACAAAGCAAATCAGCTGAAAATACATTCTTTTGACTCGATCCTTTTGTAATGATGACAAGTTTCTGGAAAGCAGAAAGGAAGATTTTAGATTAGAGGATTTAAAAGGAGAAAGATTTAAGAAGACTGGAAGTTATTTGCTCAAGAGAAATAGCTGGTAAATAAAAAGTTAAAAAGGAAATCATTCGCACACAAAGGAGAATTTGCTCTTTATTCTATAGCTTCCAGAAGTTACACTTTGGGAATGAAATTTTAGTTGTTTCGTTTAACAGATTCTCCCAGTAGTTGTACCAATTCCTCTTTTTCTGTGCATTCCAGTATTGTATTAGTGCAAAGTAAATTGTTAACTTATAATTACAGAGGTTGAGATTTAAATTATTCAAATGCATATAACTTTCCAAGAGAAAATAACGATTAGCTTTTGCATTAACACACTAAAATGCATAAATGTTTACGGAGAAGTTATTTTAAATAAATATATTCATTTTCAGTAAAATCAAAGGTAATATATGTTTCATTTTAAAATGAATCCCACTCCATCTATTCCTAATGTAATCAATGTATTGAAAGTTACAGAGTGATATTATTCTCTCCAACTAAGAAACCAAACATGTATCATGCACTGCTAATGCATTCTAGTTTTTCATATAAAGAGCCACCCAAATTTTACGTTACTAATGATAATGTACCTTGCAGATTAAACTCATTTCAATATTAAAGAGATACAACTAATAAAATGGTTTTCTTTAAGAAATCTATGAATAAGGTAATCAGTTAAAATTTTAACTCAAGAAAAGCAGTTAGTTTTGTGGAGATTTTTGTAATTTTTTAATGAATTTCAGATTTTTACTAATCTTTTACAATTCTTATTAATAGCACATGGGATCATTACACGTGACGACACAGTCATATCCCAGATAGCAGTTTTAGTTTGCAGCAATCCTGCTCTGCAAATCTGCAAGCTTGCAACAAATTTGACACGGCAAGAGTGCAAGCTTGAAACAAGTTCACGCAAACGAGTTAGTCACCACGCGTCAAACTTCTCATGAGCTTGCTGCGTCGAACTCATTGTAAAATACAGCATAAACAGAGTACGAAGAAAACCTCGGATTTGAACTTGCAACACCTTGCTTCCGAAAGCTGTCGTCCTAACCACTCGTCCAGCTGGTCTCTGAGAGGTGAAGATAGATTGCGCTAATAGATCGTGCATGCGATTTATTTTAAACTGTTTTCTTGATTCCATTAATTTTTTAAATTTTGTGATGAGAATAAGATTTGAAGTCAAAGAGAGAGCGATTTTCGCTAATAACTACGTTTTGCTAGTAGAATAAATTATGAAATCAGGGTTCAAAAGTAATTACTTTTAAAATGGGACAAAATGTAAATTTTTATTTTTCAACAAACATTGACTGTTTTTTAGGTTTAATTTTTTTATTGAACGTTAAAATTTCAACATTAAGAAAAAGGCGATAGTTTTTTTTAAAGCGCGAGTTCTATATTTAGTAAAAAGATGGAGAATTTTTCAAATTTTTTTATAAAAAATTTAGTTTTTTTACAAATTATCATTGATTTATTGAATTAATAAAAAAGAAGGACTGTCTAGGAAATGCTATTAAAAATCGGATGTTTTTAAAAACAGAGACAAAAGATTATCTGTAAGCGTGCTATCATCTTTGCAGTAAACTTGTTTTGGAATCGTGGTGTAAAGTTCTCATAACAACTTCACAGCAAACTTGTTTTGAAAGTGGGTTGGTCGATTATGCTTTGTTACTTTGCAGGAAGTTTGCTGCAAAGTTGCCACATCAAGTTTGCCATGACAAGCTAATATCAAGAAAAATCAAACTTCCTGCAAGTGTACATGCTATCTGGGATGACAAGCGTAACAGCTCTTGTAATCTAACATCTAAGAGCATGTTTCTGTACGCGTTATGTGTTTTTAACGTCGCGTTATTTTTCTCCTGCAAGATTAGTAGTAGATTCCAAAATTAGATTGAGGAGTGCATTTGGCATGTGTCACCTGTTCATATATTGTCTCCATTTATATCATTGACTATGAAATCCAGTTTTGAAACATTTAACCCTTTCAGGGGCGCTGAATTTATTTCGAAACGACATTTATAATAGTTCTTTTTTTAGCCAGGCTGTAGTCTTTTAATGGTTTAGCAGAAAAAATGCGTTTTTAGTATCTAATATGGACAACAGATGGCAGCGCGAGTTACAACTTCTCGCTTATATTGATTCATGCACACATTAATATCGTTTGCACGAAGATAAACAAATTCTGTCAGTCAATAATTATAAATGGTAATTAAGAATAAATCCTTATTTTGAAATTTCAATTGACACTCAAATTAATATTAAAATATACCTATTTTTCAGAATCTTTCCAAAACAGCATTTGGGCGCCAACGAATATCTAAACCATTGCAGGATGGAATATGAAAAATTCAATTTTACTGCTTAAATCGTTGAAGTCATTTCATTTATTCTTCTGTTTTGTATAGTAAAAAAAGTGATGTAAATACGAAATGAAAAATGCTGAGGAAAATTACTCAATATCAATTACCTAATACTTCGGACAAGAATAAGAGAAAAAATATTAATAATCCTTGAGAGTCTTGGAATGCTTAAATTAATGCACAATATTTTTAAGAGAAAGATTACAGGAGTAGCCAATGAAAATACACCACTTACATTTTTCATGAATATGGCATTATAAAATTTAAATTAGGTAAATAATACTTTTGAAAAGAACATAATGTTTATCTACTTGCAGTAGGTACGCATGATTTGTTTTTGAGTCATTTTATAAGTAATTGTGTCACTCTAGTGCATAAAATATAACAAAATGTAGGGTGGTGCATTTTCATTGGATCAGTTCTGTAATTAGAAAAAGTTTAATAGATTTGTTTATATTGCCTTGAAATTAAAACCAAAAAAATATCCAATGCCATTTCGGTTTAGCATAAAATGTAATCCCTCATATATAAATATAATAAATTGTTTGTTTTAAAAAATACCAAACATTTTTAACTCGATAAATCATTTGCAAGATTCAAATATTTTGCAAAATGTAATCGTGATGAAGTCAGACAATTATTTTTTAAGAAAACTTACTTTTGACACCTAGCAGGCAAAGAACAACGAAACTTGGTAGTTTAGTATAGTATTTATTTGTTTCTAGGTTTATCACTAAGTGTGTTCAAAATATAATTCCTTGTAACTAGAATGTAATCTAAATAACTTTTTATTTATTTTAAAGAATACCAAAATCTTTTTAATTGGAAGAAGTTTTGAAATATTTTAATTCTTTACAAAATTCAGCCATTATTGAGTTAGATAAATAATTTTAAGAAAAAAAATTCTCCACACTTAATAGCGAGCTTCAAACATAGCATTTATTTGTCACTAGAGCATAGTTTGTGTATAGTTTTAGCTATACTAACGCCACGTTTTAAGTCAACACGACAATTATGATGAACCTTATAGTTATTTCTAGGATTATCACTAAGTGCATTTGAAATATTATTTCTCCTAAATAAAATGCAATAAATATAGAAATCGGTTTATTTTAAAAAATACCAAGCATTGTTTAGTTGGACGAGGCTTTGCTAGATTCAAACTATTTAAAAAATATGTAACCATTTTTCGGACAGAAAATAAATTTTAAGAAAACAAAATGAATGTTTGCAGAAGATAATAATTAATTTCTTTAGCAATGCATATAGCATTTCTTTATTTCTAGGTCTATCACCAAGTATGTTACAGGCATGTACTATACACAATGATCTCGTACTTGGACTATGCATTTTCTCAGTTATTGATTGGGTTTCTCATTGATCCGTTACTTTGCATTATTAAGAGACCAAAGACTATCATAATTCTAGAAAGGGAGTTTTGAACATCCTACTCCTTTCTCATCAGTGCTAGAAATGTCTCGATTTGCATTACTGTTTGAAATAGAAGATAAAGTTTTCAGGTAGTTTTGAACAATAGCAGGACTGATACCTTACGGCTGCTCAGAGGTAAATAAGACAAATATTGCTTCCTGAAGAGACCGATCCAATCATTTGAAGACGCAGACTCTCATGGTATAAAGATAATTCCAAAGGGCTCTTCTTCAAAACGTAAACATTCATCACACTTCTGCTCTATAACTTTCTTCAAACATTACAATAAAATAATTTTCACTTTCTATTAAGTAGTAATTCTTCTTACATTTTTTTTTTATTTTAAAACTTTATGGACTCCCTAAAATTGTAATATCAATCAACCTTATTCTTTTACGGCAAATGGGGCCTTAAATGAATAGATTTACACTACATGCAACTTCGAAAACCACGCTTTTGTGTTATTAGAATAGAATTTTGCGTCATAAAATTTATTGATACTTCCTATAATTTCTGCCGTTCCGACAACAGAAAAGTTTTGATTTTGTATTCTTGTCTTCAAAAGATATACCAATTATATGAATAAAGGTATTTAGAAAAAAAAGGCAAAAAAAAAATAAATAAGGGAAATGAAATTTATTACTTCCCAGAAAAGTTTTTTAAACACTAAGTGATTTAAAAAGATTATTCTGAACTTGTATGGTATTGAGATTGTTGTTGATCGAATTAAACTGCAGATTTATTAGAGTGTTAATTGCTTCTTACTGTTGAAAAAAGAAAGTTTTTTAAAAATCGTTTCATGAATTCGTTTTAATTTCAAAATATACATGAAATATTCTGAAAATTCCAGTTTAATTTCTTGACAGAAACGTTTATGTGGTAAATTTCGAATGCAGATAGCGTAAAGTTTGGAATAATTTAATCTTAGATTAACCGCATGTGTGAGAGATGGGAAAATAAATTCGGAAGAAATGGAATTACACAAAAAGCTGGATAGGTTATAATTTTATTCTGATATATGGGATCAAATCCAGTACATTATTAGAAATAATTTAAAGATAGCGTTATTTGCCGGTACTGTACCTACGGATAAAACTTAATTTTCAGGTACTGTACCTTTGAATAATTCGTTATTTGCAGGTACTACACCTACGGATGATAAGTTATTTGCATGTATTTCCAGTCTATTATTTTGCTCACTTGTAATTTCTAGATGATAGTACATTGTTTTAATATTTTTAGGGTTTAATTATCAGTTAATTTATTAATTATATTAAACATAGTGCATGCTAGTGGCGCCACCTTGTAGTGAAATTAAGAAAAAAAATCAATATATTTTTTTGTGTTTTTTAGTCTTTAATATATAATTCACTTTGTTTGTAACAATGAATTATAAATTAAAGAATAAAAAGTAGAAAATGATTAAAATAAAATGTCTACTATTTAGTACACTAATAAAAGTCTGTTTTTAAAAACATATTTTATTCTTTTTAATTCAGAACACTTCTAAGCAGCAGAAAGGAAATTAAAATAGGAGTTTCGTCTGATAACAAGTTAAGTTTGGAAAAATGAGTAAAATTAAAGAAAATACTGAATTTCACAGACATAACTTTTGAAAGATACTATGTGAAATACAAATGCTGCACTGGTTTGTCACATTGCTGCGTGGAGGAAAAACAATATCAACTCGATTCGACTCGCTTCCTGCTTGGTAACAAGCCAGTGCTCTAACTATACCACCGAGACTTCGCTCAGAGTTCGTACGGTGATAGTTAGTTACATATTTTCAAAGAAAATTTACATTTTGTCAATGTTGTTATTATTAGATTTAAACTATTGACTTAGAATCTCCGTTAACCGCATGGAGTTGTTTAAAATTCTTTGATGATGAATAAGACATCTTTTAGGGTATCTAGCTCATCCGAACAATAAATTTGATTTTTGATTAAATATCGGAGGTGTAATTTCAACAGTAAACACTTCAATAAATGCTTTTTCCACAGATTACAAAATAAGATTCATAAGACACTGGCACCCAAAACCAGAAAACTGAAATCAAAAGCACCGTGCGGTTCCGTAGAAATACTAAAAATTCTCACAAAATACCATTAAATTTCATAATCTCAAGCATAGAAAGAACAATCCTACAGAAAAAGAAGGGATAATAGGCCCCGAAATAGTCCTATAGAAAGAAAATTGAATCTGACAGTACCTATAAATAGCGTTTTATTCGTAGGTACAGTACCTGCAAATAACGAATTATCCGTAGGTACAGTATCTGCAAATAATCACTTCCATACTTTAATAATGAATGTTGTATGTTAAAAGTATTTTAAATAGAACTATTTATCTATCTTCTGCTTTCATCGTAGTTATTGTTTAAATTAAAAATATTGCCAGCATATTAAGCTTTTTTGTTCATAAGTACAAATTACTGTATCATATGTAAAATAGGTTTATTTTACTTAAAGAAAAAGATATATCAGTTTTTATTGCATTTAAAGCAATGTTTTTAATAGTTACTGAGATTATAACCTTTTATAAATTATAAATATTAATTTCGATTCAAAACAAAAAAATTGTAATTGGAAAAGTAATGTCTTCTTCATTTTGATTTTCTGCACATTTTTCAATGGAAAATGAATTCAAAAGAAATATACTTAACAAGATGGTGTATGTAGAAAAACAATACGCTGAGCTTAGTTTATATATTTACTGAATGTTGAAATAAAACCATTATTAAAAATATCAAAAAGAAATTAGCAGAAATTGTCATTTCGAAGTCATTACACGCGCTCTTAAGCTGTAAAATGCCTCACAGTTTTGATTCGTTGAAAATTAAATAAATGTTTTTAATAGTTGATTTCAATCCTCTTAAAACCAAAGAATGAAAATACTTAAATGTAAGATTGCTGTTTTGATCCTTTAATTATTTCATGGAAAGAAGACAACATACGTATTGCATTTCCCAATAAAATATTTTAAAATTTTTAAAGAAATCAATTATAAAATTTGCATAAATTAATCAGTTCTCTACAATAGAACGGGTATGCTTTGCAGTAATTTTTTTAGGTTTTTTTTTAGTTTTTAAAGTTTTTCTACGAAGCGGAGGGAAAAAATACTTTTTCAAAAAAAAAAGACTGATTTTAATAAATACAATAAGAATTTCCGAACTAAATATAGATTTGATAATTATATTATGATATGTCTTTTTACTTCCTTTATGATAATTTTATGATATGAAAGCTGAAATAATTAATCTTTCAGAGAGAGAAAGCATGAAAGTAATTTTGTTTTCATAGAATGAGAAAAACAGATTTCTGTATTTTTCGAAGTACCCACTAATTTTATATTTTTAATACATTTTTTCTACATATTATTTATAGAATATTTTTAGTTGGTCGTTGAGCGGAAATTTAATTTAATAAAATCCTGATTTTATATTTATTACCTGGAATTAAATTTGATAGATGAGTACCCCTTAACTTTTAAATTTTATTATTAATACTAATTATTAATAATTTATTACTTACGTCTATATAAAACGGCAGCTTTTAAAAAATTTTCATATGGAGAAAAACGTTCACCAAATTATCTGTGAAAAAATGTTTATAATAACACAACTTCATAACTGAACTTGTGTTTAAATCATATAAACTTACCTTTCATAGAAATTATATAATTAAAATACCACTTATTGCTATTATTATCATCTGCATAATAAATCATTTAACAAACTACCATTTATCAGAGAAATGTTTATGCATTTCATCTCTTTACAATAATAATTGAACTCCTATATTCATTTATAAATTTCAAACATTATTTGAAAATAACAGAATGATTTTTAAAAAAAAGATAAGTAATTGATTCCTATATTTAAAATTTTTCGGAAAATTTCGTATAAATTAAAATGAAGTGGGAAGTCTCTTTTTCGTAACACTATCATAAGACACAATATAAATAATCTTCTTCATTACAAACATTTAACAATTATTTTATGCTGCTTCTTAGATTTAGTCTTTATTTGTACTTTATTTACTTATTTTGAAACCGCCTCTCGAATGATAATATTTTTTTAAAAAGTTACTTGAATGCTAATATCTCTGAAATAAGCGATGATACGAAAATATTAAAAGAAAAAGAATTTCATCAATCAGAAGGTCATATCATATGTGTTCCATCACAAGAAGACACTGGTTCACAGGAACACTTTGGTGTAAATTTTCCTGTCAAAAAATCACATTCCGGTACTTCCACAACTAGATTCCTATTTTGTTCTCGCTCCTTGTGACTTTATTCTCGGGTGAAGAATCTAAAACAAGAACAACTATTCTCAAATTCCGAAGAAGTGCAGCAACTAACGCACTGGTGGCGGTGGTGAAAGAAGGCTTGCAATCCGAATTTACATCTTTGTATGAATGATGGCAAACACACATATTTGCACAGTATAGTTATTTATAAGGAAATATCAAGTAAACTGGTTCTATCTGCATTCATTCTTCTTTAATAAAGTAAGTTCTGGAACTTTTTAAACGCAGTAGTACATTACAGTCAATGTGATTAATCGATTATTATTAATAAAAACGCGCTGTTATTAATACTTACCGGATTTTTTAATCGGTTATTTTTAACAATAACCGTAGTTAGTATTAATAGTAACCAACTATTATTCATATTAACCGGATTTTTTGCTTTAATCGTAACATATATATTGACATAAAATAGGTTTTAAAGATGCTATATTTGTTTAAAAGCGATATGAAAAATAGAGGGCAAAGTTTCATCAGTTTAGTCATTTGGCCAGTTTGGGCAAACGTGACCTCGTAGGAAGGTTTCAGCTTCGAAACAGGAAGGTGGTGGATTCTGAACCTTATTTCACTGCGGATCCACCATATATGTTGACCTGGTGCTCGTTAAATCTGAGGTTATGGGTAAAATATCTTCACGTTAATGTTCCTTGGAATTTTGGAGAATTGGGCGCATCTCTGATCTCGATATCGTTATCTAACCAAACCAAGTTAAAATGACGAAGTCTAGTTCAAAATAGACTTTGTGTAGCTTTAAAAATGCGATATCAAACATTTAATGCATGACAATGCAGTTGAAATGCTAAAAGTATTTGTAATACTAAAATGAATCAATGAACTATTTAAAATTTTTTCAATTGTACTTAGACAAATCTGAGTTCATGAAAAATAGTATTGAAGAAAATAGATTGAAAATAGCTTTTACAACACGCAGACTCATAAATGTCTATTACACAAATTATAACTCTATCACACAGAATTTTAACGACAAATATTTTTTTTCCATTCAATGTAAATGTCACCCTCCGTATTCTTCATTGCATTTTTAAGTACCCTGTCCTTATGGAGCAGATAATGAAGAAAATTAAGAAGCGCATGTAATACCCATTTTAAATTACACGGAAAATGTCTAGGACGATTCTAGATTTGAACGTATTCCGAGCTAATCGAGAAAGTAATTAAATCTTCTGGAACAATTAAATCAACAGCGATTTTTAAGCGTTAAAATAATAGTTTAAGCGCCTATCTGCCTTCGAAAGGTCAAACGTGTAGACTTGTCAAACAAATGGCTTGTCTGCCCTAAAGCTAATCGACCAGATGTCCTTTTCTTAAATAAACTATGCTTAGTTTGAAAGTTATAAATGGAAGAAAAGGTATTGGAATGTGTCCGATAAATCTTTAATCATTTTACTCTACAATTTAATCGATTCCTTCAGACATTTCTGTTTCAGTTGTTGGAACAATGTCTCATTTCCACTTAAAATTTAACTATTAGGAATGGGTGGCATATTACTGAATTGCAAAATGATAAAAATGTACTAAATAACCAGTTTCGAACTCCTTCATCACACTAACATGAAAGTGTTGGAGAAACACATGCACAGAGGATGTCAGGAGAAAGTAACTGTCGAAACCGCAGTTCTTCAACTACTAAGTGGAGACAGTGTCACCAAGCTAGAAATGCTAACTGAATCACTGAAATCAGTGAACTTCAATTTTCAAAAGCACAATTTCCCCAGTAGAAAAATATGACAATTTTACTAAATGAAAAAAATGAGTAAATATCATTTATCTCATTTCATAATATTGATTGAATACACAGATTATAGAACAATTTGAGCGTATAAGATTTTGATAGAAAAATTTCATATTCTACTATTTTATTATAATCCTTACGGTCAGTTCAGATGCTATACTTGCAGAATTTTTACCTTTGTTTGTAGGCTATTACAATTGCTGCTCCAGTAATTTATTAAGATTTCACTGTCCCCTTTGAACCGATCTGTCTCTGTTCTAATCACTTAGCTGCTCGTTTAACTCCCATTCCCTATTTATTCATATCATGTGTGATGAGTACTTTAATTGCTAATGAGAGAAAACAAGAATAGTAATTCCATGGGCAATCGAAGTTAGCCCATCTCCCAATTATTTGAAACAAGGTATAATACTTTTTTCTTTTTCTTCGTCTAAACCCTAGTTATAAGTTTTTTGAGTTTTATATAACTGACAGTATTTTGAAGATTCTACATAAAGAAATCTCAAATGTTCTTGATGCATAGTCCTTCTTTCAAAACTCAGTTTGGGGTCGAAATTGGAACTTTTGCTTGACTGGCTTTATTTCTGTCAAGTCTTAACTACTAACTAACATAACTAAAAACTTACTACACACACACAAACAAACAAAACCCATGTGTAGACGTTGCGCTGCCTTATTTTTCAAAGCTCGTCCAAATATTATTATTCTCTGTGACTTGCCTAAAGTTCCAAAGTTTATAATTAAAATAATATTTACTGGATTCGGCTAGTTTCGTTTTAATTATATTTTTAAGAGAAAAGTAAAAATTATGAAGAAGCAAAAGCAAGAGAAGTATTTAGTTGCCATAATCTTGGATTTAGATGTGAAATATTATGAAACTTTAAATTTTTTTGAGATTCATTAGACAGATCAAAATCATATCATAAAATTCAATTATCTGTGCTTCAGAACCTGATGAAAGTAAATCCAGAAATGGCGATTTTCAGGCTATTACAGTTTTGCATATAGAATCTGAATGTGCATCACACCATAGCAATGTGTGTTAAAAATCCTATTTTTATAATTTAAGAGGATTAAAAGCACATAAATCCTCATAGGCAACGAGATGCTTCTTTTCAGTTTTTACTCTTTCTTGAAAAAGTTGGTATAATGTGACTTACATTCGTCTGGTTCTGAGATACAGATATAAAAACAATAGTATTTCTTTATAATTCTTGACAAGTCCAACTGGTGTTAGATATGTTCTTTTCTTTCTTAGTTTCTCCAAAATGGAGATCGCGTGAAATCGCCTGAAAGAATATATGTACAAGTAATGAAAGTTTACTGCGTCATTCAAATCTTCAGCTAAATCCCGTTAATATCTGAGATCTACCTTTGTTCCATCTTGACTCGTTGTCTGGTAATTCATAATTGCTTACAGAAAGCATACCTTTAACTAGTAATTTAAGTGGGCGGAAAATCATGGTCTGCTAAAAGTTTTGCTAATATAATACGCAGAAGCTAGAAAAGATTCCTTCAGTTTCTCTAGTTAACTAATATGGTATTTCATGATCATGACTGCAATGATTTTTCCGCTGGCTGTTTTTTGTTCTTGCTCTGTCTGAGAAATAATTCGTCTCAAGATACGTTAATTCCTAAAGAAACTCAAGTCTGAGGAGAATTACAGTATCGTGTGTGATGAAAATATTTAATAACTGAGAATACATTTTTCAAATATGGATTTCTCATTCGGAAGAAACATTGTTAGCTGCTCGCTCAGATGGAAAATAAAATAGTCATTCATACTCACAATGATGAATTATTATTATATATGAATAAACACATCATTTCATGCACTTTTTATACATAATATTCTTAAAATTTATGCTTTCAGACACTAGTTAGTTCAGCAGTTATCAAACGAATTTTATTCCTAAAAAACTAGAGTATAAGTAAACGTCGGTGTTGCTATTACTGTAAATGTTCAAAAGTTTTAAATCAATTTTGAATACTAATATTTCATCCATCAAAAAATTTGTAATATAATTTGTCAGATAGGAAATAAAATGGTCTATACATGTATTTTATTTTTAAAAAGAAATAAAGGAAATTACATGTACTTTGATAAATTTGCTTTAGAGAATATGAGAAATTAAATCCTATGTATTTCATATTCAATCCTATATATTTAATATTATTATTTACTATATGTCATAAATTCATTAAAAATCTATGAAATCGGGAAAATACCTACTTTTTGAAATCTTGATTTGAGAAAAAGCGCTAGTTTAAATTACTTGAAATAAGTGCTGTATACCGGGTGATCAGAGTTCGTAGACATTTCAAAAACTCATAAAATAATCAAAAAATGAAGAGTTAGTAAAACGGTTTGCGGGGCAATAACTCATGTAGATGGAGCATTTTGGCATTAAATAAAAGGACAAAAGTTTTCGGTAGGTGCTGCAAAAAAGTGACTACTTTGGAAATACGCAAATTAGTCTGATATTTATTGGTTCATGCTGCCAATAATTCAGTAGTATGATTTCTCAATGGGAATATCACGCGGAGAGTCTGAAAAAATGCAAAAGCGATTTTGAGGTGAAAAGAAGTGCCATCTACAACATTATTGATGCAGGATGGGACAACAAATCATTATGCAAATCCAATAAATTCTTTCCTGATAAGGGCCTTTGGGGGAAACAACATCTTGAGCTGGAACTGCAAGTTCCCTTGACCCTCTAGATCATCAGATTTCATTCCGAGGGAATTATATTTGTGGGGATATTTTAAATGGCAAGCCTATGGATCACGACCGTCGACTTAGTCGGAATTCAAAGTTGCAATTCGTCAAGAGGTGTTGACCTTGCCCCCGGACATTCTGTCCTTTGCTGCCGCTGGCGTTGTAGCACGTCTGCATTGTGTTGTACCTTGTGGTGGAGGCTATGACTAACACTTGCTTTTTCTAATACATATGTTAACCTTGTCATAAATTTTGTGTAGTTATTCATTCACTTATATCAGCGCCCTCTACTGGCGATTTTTTGTGCTAATTGTTTTCCGCGTTCAAAAAACCTCATGTGCACAGAATGCTTACCTCGCAAACTTTTTTTCAATCCCAGCATTTTTATATTTTTTTTAAATGTCTACGGAATTTTTGATCATCCGGTATTGCAAACATGCGAGATCGCACCACTTTCGTATTTTGATAGAGTGCTTGGTTTTTCTATTCTAATAAATAATTTCTGGATTCCTTTTGTTGCTGCTGTTCACTAAAATTGACCTTTCTTCATTAAGAAGTAAAGAAAGGTCATCAAAGACCAACCCACTCAAAGCTATAAACACACATTTTACACTGATGTCCATAAATTAAGGATAATGAAGTTCAGGCAAAGAAAGAGACAGAAGCAAAACAAATTTGACTTATTTGTAAAGTCTATTTATTAAACAAAAGGTAAAGAGCAAAACAGATGTTATATGTTTGACATAATTAATAAAAATTGCGATTTTTACTCCTGGAGCAAATTTCAAAAAAGAACCTATTTACAAAAAACAGTATAACATGGTTAGTACGATGGTTAATACGGAGTATGTCTCCCGGACGATGCAATACAGGCCTTACAACGCCTAGGCATGCTGAGTATCAAATTATCAATCTGATCTTGGGGAATATTACACCACTCATCAAGCAATGCCATCCGAAGTTCCGGTAGACAGGTGGGAGGGGGTTGACGGGCTGCAATTCGTCGGCCAAGCATATCCCACACATGCTCTATTGTATTCAAGTCCGGTGAGTATGCTGGCCAATCCATACGGGTGATATCCTCCGATTGAAGGCATTCGTCTACAATGTTTGCACGGTGAGGACGGGCGTTGTCATCCATAAACAGAAATTCAGCACCCATGGCGCCCCGAAACAAACGTACATGTTGTTCCAGAATGACATCCCGATAGATGTGGCCTGTCATCGTTACACTCTGAACATGCAGGTCAGTTCTGGAACCAAGAATAATTCCTCCGCAAACGAGCCATCCTGCACCACCGTAACAGTGTCGTTCAATGGTGTTCTCTTGGTGGTAACGGGTACCTGGCGCTCTCCATATGAAAGTCCGGCGAGAATCAGACTGAAAACTAAACCTGGACTCGTCGGAAAACATCACACAAGACCACTGTTGCTGTGTCCACAATGCATGTTCTCTACTCCAAGCTAATCGCAGGCGACAGTGAGTTGCGATAAGTGGAACACATCTGACGGGCCTACGAGCATATAGACCAATGTGCCCTAAGCGTCTGTACACGGTCTGCCTTGAAACTGTCGTACCGGTAGCTGAAGAGAGCTGGCAAGACAGGTCTGACTCTGCTGTGCTCCGTCTGTTTCTTTTGGCAGTAACTGCCAAATGCCGGTCCTCATTCGGCGTTGTAACTCGGGGGCGACCTGTGCTGTAACATCTACTCACATTACCATCATCTTGGAATCGTTTCCAAAGCCTGGAGATGACACTCTGGGCGATTCCAAGTTCCTCGGATACTTCCAGCTGGGTACGTCCACATTCCAGTCGTCCGATAATTCTACCACGTAAAAAATCATCCAAATGCTTCCTTTGTGCCATAACTATGCGGTTATTGCACTGAAAGGCTTTTAAAGCGCTTGTGAACAATTTTACTTCTTTGCCACCATTCCTCATAAACCCCTCTCTTACACTCTCGTCATTGTGACGTACTATCCGCGCCATCTGGTGGTTTCCTGTAATTTGCATATTCTTCTTCAAGATGTGTGTGATAATTCTACAGGTGAAATTTTTATTTTAGAGTTCAATTTCTGTGTGATTCTGAATTATCCTTAATTTATGGACATGAGTGTATTATCCAAGAAACAAACGCAGTAGGGGCATTATAAACTCTGGGGTGTAGGATATCTTTTCTGAAAATGTTCTGTTCCTTCTCAAAAAAAAATGTTTACTCTTGCATTTGGCTAGTCAGAATGTGATAAGAAAAAAGCTATAGAAAATTGTATCAAAGTTTTGAGCTGTATACGGCAATCCTAGTTAGGGTCCTCATTTACATGAAAGGTACATTACTAATTCTTAATAAATATGTGCGTTGTATTTTTCAACGTATTTACGTCTATACCATTCACCTTTTAATTCGCGCTTTTATTTAACTTAAAAGTCTTACATATTTGTAAAAAATCTTGTAATCACCTGTTCACTTGCTTTCTGATTGGATAGAATTTTGAAATTTTCTACAGGTAAGTGTTCGTGATAACAATAAAATAATTGATAGTTTGGGAACTTAATTATGAATTAATTGATTAATTTTATTTAGATCTCGATTCCATACGGGAAATGCCTCCTGGTATGGAATGAGAGAAAACTCATTGACTCCTTAATATCGATAAAAATAAATTATAAATTAAAAACGAAATGTCGAAACTAATTAAAATAAAAAATAATTATACCTTTCAGTACACTAATAATAGTGTGTTTTGAAACACTGCTTTTATTAAATTTATTTTAATAAGAGTAAAAATGGAATAAAAATCATTTTAATATTTACTCATGTAAGTAACCACTTCAGTGGAGAGAATAATGAAAAGAAAGGACAAACTTCCTTCGCTTTCTTTTCTTATAAATGCTGCATTGATATTCAAATATGCTTTTTTAGTATACTAAAAAGTTCAAACCACAGTTTTTGTCAAAAATCTTTTGGTTAAAACTTTAAAATACCGAGAAAACTATACGAATGTCATAAGAAAGAAAATCCCCAAATATTAATTCAGATCAAAATGACAGCATTTCACCTTCAAACTTTAAGAACGGTAAACAACGTAACTTCCAAACTGACCTCATAAACTATTCAAAGTCGTAGTCTTGTAAGCAAATGAAGTGTATTCTTGATTTAGGATTCTGGATATTAAAGGATAATGAGTCCTTATAACCGTTTCATTTATATTACATATGTAGCATCTCCATATTATAAGCAATATTTATATTATTATCTTTGTTTATTTAAATATCCTTTGGTATCAATTTCAAACGATTTTTAAAGTCATATCTATGGACGAGTTTTCTGTTTTGTTTATTTACAATAAAATGCGGTGACTGCGTAATTCCGGTGTAATGCTAAGTCAATAGAATCTTCAAAGCGGAAGTCCAAAAGCCATGCAAATAAAGCCAAGGTTTTTAATGTAAGTGAGAAAAACAGAAAACTCTTCCATATTTAATTTTATCTTTGTTTTAGTTAAAATTTAATTTATTAAATTGCAGACGGTTTTGTTTGTTTCTATATTTATTTTTATCAGATTGGCAATAAGAAGATAAGTTGTTGTTAAAAAACATTTATTGAATTCACTGTTTGATATATGATAGAATGAAGTTGTTTTTGAAATAAATGTTTTAATTGGGAGAATGACTTTTTTTTCGTCAATAATCTCTACATATTTTGTTGACTCGCTTCTATAGGTGAATAAAATATCGAAGGATGACGGAAACGAAACTGGAGCTGAACAGAAAAAGATTAATATAAATATACTTCCTTTTTAGATAGACGAACTAGAAACATATGCATATTAAACATGCATGCGTAAACTCAGAATTTGAATGTTATCAAACTTTGCTTTAATTAATGCTAATCTTGAACCACTTTTTTTTCCCTTGAAACTTTTTCACTTTTTCTTCTTAAATTTGCATTAAGCACCTATGCATAAAAATTAAGACTATTCAAGATGTAGGCTACATAAAAGTTTATTTTTATACCTCATATTTTAGATAAAAATATGCAATGGGTATAGTTTATTTAAACTTTATGCGCTAGAAAATCACATTTTCTTTCAATGCCAAGCAAGCTTTCCCAAAACCATAAATATATCTATCATGCAATGTCAGAAATCTCCTCAAGCTGTTGCTTGTTTTATCTTGCAATATTTCTATCTTCTGTATTATTTTAAATTCTTGTCAATTCCAATAAGAAACTGCTTTAGAGCTTGTTCTATAATCTACGTTCACACCATCACATTGACATCAAATGTTTAATTATGTATCTACGGTAATATTCCCAATTAAGTCTTTGTTGCCCTCCATTTTCCATCTGTCCATCACTTGGAAAGGACCTGAATATACTGACGTTATCTTCCTTAAAACTTTCGTTTGTCTCTTAATTTTATCTCATTAATTAGTTTTCTGAATAACCAACGGGTTAATAAATATGTATGACTCAAACTTACTTCACCTTACTCACAGTTACTTACGCCACCTTTTTAAAAGGCCTTAGAAGGGTTTGAACTTATCTTACAACAGCAAAGACTTTTACACATAGTTAGAAAACATATTTATTTCATTGCGAAGTTTTGGTGCTGCAAGATTTCAAGTTGTTTCTTTCTGATCATTAAAACTTTATTCTCAAAGTGCCTATACGCTGCGATGATCTTGTCGATTTTGGTTTCACACGATATTTGTCCCTAGCAATTACTTTCAGCCAACAGATTTTTGATATTAATACCATTTCATGTAAATTCCCGATAGAGCTCAAAGGGCTTGGAAATTTTAATTTCTCCATAACTCTCTTTGTATTTAAGATAGAAAGATTATTCAAATTAGGTGTGGGAATATGCCGTAATTCACTCGCGAATGCATTAAGAAGTTAAAAAAATAGTAAAATAAATTACAAAATTCTACATTATTCCATTCGAATATGCTTATGAAGCAAAATACTAACGTTCTGGAAAAGCGGAAAAAATAATTTTAAAAAATATAAAAGGTTTTTCATGATTCTTTATTAAAACATACCCGTCATATAACATACTGTTAGCCAGAAAGTGTGCATGCCTTTCAACATAACTAAGACTGGGCCATTTAGATCGGAACTTCTCGAGAGAATCAGCCTCTTAGCAATATCAAATGACAGTTAACAGCCTGTGTTATTATGATTTACTATTTGGATATATTATTAAAGTTTAGTTTGTAATCTGAAATCTTTTAAAATAAAATAGTTTTTCATTAGATGTGGACTTTTCTAATGAATTTATGATGTGTTTTTATAGTCTGTGCCTTAGATTTGACTTATGAAAAATTTTAATTAACCAAAGCACTTTTCAAAATGTTGCTTGCTCTTGGACTATCAAGAAAAACAGATATACTTCCCATTAAACTGATTTAATTCAAATCATTATTTATCAACTGTCTTTAGCCTTGCCTTGTATAATTTATAACAATTTTTTAACGGATAAATCTCCATTTCTTAACTTTCAATCTGTGAAATGCCATTTAAATTTTCGATAATAAGACTACAAGTTCTGCTTTATATTTTGCTGCATTAAAGTTCCATAAAAATGTAGAATGTCTGGTGGCCCTTCCATAACATGCCATTTTGTTCTTTGAAAGTATCCTCGAATATTTGTTTCGTAAAATGGCTGA
This sequence comes from Araneus ventricosus, assembly GCA_013235015.1. Taxonomy (NCBI): domain Eukaryota; kingdom Metazoa; phylum Arthropoda; class Arachnida; order Araneae; family Araneidae; genus Araneus; species Araneus ventricosus. Next base: position 1,011,263 of record BGPR01000060.1, read on the forward strand.
ACGCTCCTAACAGAAAGCAATAAAATCTCTCTATTGCCTTCCGCTACATAAACGATACTAATGCAACGAAAGAATGCATTTAATTAACCACGTCTTAGAACGGTAAACCCAAGCATCTGGGTTAGAAGCAGTCACGATTCTATCCTAAAATAGGTAACGTACGCAGAATTTGAAGAACGTGATAGTCACTCTGATAATTTGAAGATTCATTAAGGTTGTCTTCATTAATTGCTCTAGTTTGTGACTGAGAATTTATTAACGCTAAAGATACTAATATGTATACTTCTAATGACTCCAGTAGTGGTAATTTAAAACAAAGTTTTGCTTCCATGGCATTGTAAAGGTACCTTTTTGTAAAGTGAGTAGAAAGTGTTCCCGTTTTTACTGTCTTCTAAAATATAATTTACTCATTTTAAAAGATGAAGCAGAGTTTATTTTTAGTAATCTGCGTTTTTTCCTAACAATGCATGCATTTGATAAATAAAATGTAATATAATAAGGAATGAATGCCAGATATTAGCTCCAATATATTGAGTTGCCGTCATAATAGTCGAGTGGCATTAGAGAATTGTAGGTTTAAGTTCTGATTTCTTCAAACACGTGTAGGACACATACAGTTGACTCGCCGTGAAAGATTGGACAACGGGGACTCGGTTCCAACATCGTTCTTGACATCTAATCGCGATTCCAATTTAATAGATCTATCTCCATTAAGTAGTTTACCTTCAAGATTTTTAGAACTAAATCAAAACATATATTGAATGTCAGTAGGAGAGAAATTTATTGGCGTAAAATCTCCACTTGAAGGTTTACATTAAATGAATCTTGGCTTCTTTAAGCATGAGTTCTTTGAGATGTAATGGCTGTATTGTTAAACATGAAAATATTATCTATTCGAGAGTAGAAAAATAACTCTATATAAAGAAAATCTAGATAATCTTATCTAGATAATATAATAGATAAAGAAAATCTCCTGACAAGAGTGTAATGTATTGACCGTGTAACTTCTGTCCAGAGAATGAAATATTCATTAATCTACCAGATTAATAACTATTGAGAAACTATTACCATACAATAAGTAAAAGAAACAGGACTCTTATACATTTTTCTTACTATTGAACTTGTTGCGATTTTATGCAATGCCCATTTTTGTAGCAGTCCTATTAGCTGCGTAAGAAGTTTCAGAAACAGATGTTCAAATATTTTGCGAAATTAAAAATATTTTCATTAAAAAATGATTAATTAATCTGGGATTACAAGCATCAATCTTAATATCAAACCTTTAACTTTTTGCATTGAAAAGCTCTTGAGTCTAATTATCAAAGTAAAAAATATAAATAAAACGTAGTAAAGCATTATTTCGGAAAGGTCTAAACAAGATATAGGGAATATTTAGTAGAAAATTAGGAAAATTTACAAACCAATAATTTGCTGACAAATGACGATGGAAGGATGGCGTTACCTCGGGCAAGATGAAATAAAACCACATTTTTATCATGAAACTATAATTAACTAGAAGAATATTTCAAAGATCGTAACTATCAGATGGCTCCGCATTTTATTCAGTAATGAGTTATATAGGATAAGGCGTTAAACAGAATAACACTTTACTAATGTTTATGCATCGCCCAATATTCAGGATCTCAGACGAGATATCAAGCTTTTTTACAACATTTAACAACAAGTGTTTGGTCCAATAGCATGTGACAAGCTTCATTTGCATTCCATATGTGCATATGGCATCTTTCTATCTCTATTATTTTATGAATTATTCATATTTAATGTTTTATATTAGTTCAGGATCACCTTATATATCACTTTTTTCATTTTTTATGTTTAAAAAATTGAAACTACTGGTAGCTGCTAAAGCCAATAACGGTATTGTGATTTGTCAGCTGCGACAGTCAGTCTAAAATAAACTATTTAGAGCTTAGCTTCACGTACAGGAAAAAAAATCCATCCTTCATTTTGATATCCATTTGGTATCAAAGAATGCTGACTATTTGATTCAACGATATGTCACGTAGAGCAGAGGAATAAAAATAGGATCTAACGTCCTTTATTCTCTTCTGTATTTCTTTCTTCCAGGAGATAGCATTATATTTATTGAAAGCATACCCATCATAGTTGATGTGTAGCTTTCATGGAAATAGAGAGAAATCTAGATTATATATGGAATACAAGAGACCCTGAGAAAATGGGAGGATAAAATTCTTAATGGATTTATAATTTGCATAATTTGAAAGTACTTAAATTGTCGATGGATATAATTTCCAAGAGTTTAGTTTAGTTAAATTAAAGTCCCATTTTAAACTACAAGATGGTTATTTTGGAATGGACCTCATAATTTTCTATCGTCCTCAAATGACGAAAATATAACTTTGATGAAGAAAGTTTGATTTATTAGTTTATTTCATATTTTTTGCATATCAAAAGAATGTTTGTGATTAATCAGATGTTTTTCAGATTTAGACATTTCAACAAAAATAAAATTTTCAGAGGGTTGTTATGTTATATTTATTACAAAATTACAGTGCATGGTTTATAATGATATAACAGGAGAATAAATTTTTACTAAAACTGATTGTACATATGAATATATCTACACTATTTTTCTGTTAAACAAGACCTGAAAAGTAACTTGAATGAGGCACAGAAGAAAAATTTATTTGAAATTTTTTTAAAATTTATTTATTTGTGCTGCGTTGAAAACGTTTTATTTCAGGTAAGAATATCTCCATTCAGTTATAATATTGCTATTCGAATAAAATGTTCCTCTAGCATTTAAAATGCTTAGATTTTTCATACTGTAAGTTCATATATTCTCGTGTAGTACCGAAGAATAATCGTGTTATATTCGAATGAAAAATGTTTAGATTATTATCAAAGAAAATCAGTGTCAACTTTATTTCTTATCGTGTTTTCGTTTTGAATACTTAGAAGAATCTAAGTTGTCCTTGAAAATGACGTTAAATTACGGTGCATTGCATATTTGCAAAAAAAAATAAATAAATGAACTCATGCAAATGACTTTGCATATGTTTTATCGTTAACAACTCCAGCTACAGCAGTTGGGGGAGGTGAGAAAAAACGTCTCTCAAAACTACCGTTAATTGCAACTTACTCATAATAATAAAGTAAGCTGAAAATTCAAACAGTGATCTTCAGTATCAACGCCAGAAGACATACTGTTATGCTTGCCTGTAAATAGATATGATGGAGCTTCTAATTATTGACCTTCAGTCTCAAAGAACGCGCTTGGCAATTTTGAACCTAAGTTCCGAGATTTGATTTTTTTTCATCTTCACTTCTTCAAATATTTATGCTTATATGAATTTCTATGCTTGAAAAAATAATTAAAAATATTAAAAAAATTTCTCTCATTTTGTGAAGCTTCAAGCATTAAATTTCTCGATTAGAGAGGTATTTTGAGTTCAACGTCTTCTCACGGAATACCAATGTCGTTTATAATAAATACGAGAATTTATGCTTTGGGGGCATATTTCAATTTTTATTCAGCAATATTATACATATCTATTTTTCTTTAAACATTTTTTAGTTTAAAAATGTGTTCCGAACGCTACATATTCAGGGGTAAATAAAATACCATTTATAAATTCCCTACAGGATTTTATACACATTTTTTTTTCAATTTGACTTGTTTTATATTTGTAACGATGGAATTTTTTCTCTTGCTTCTTGATTTGCCACAGTTTTGAAATTTTGAACAGTTGTGTATTCTTGATGACTACACACTAGGCTAATATTCAAAGCTTAATTATCTTTTAGTCGATTAATTTTAATTAAATTTTGATTCTATACAAGTGGCGAAATCTAATATTGAATTTGGAAAACAAATTATCTCGAACATGAGCAGACAAAAATTGATAGTTAAAATTAAATGTGTGTTAAAAAACTTTTTTTATTATGACCAGGATTTCAATTCAATGAAAAGTTAAATTTTTTCCGTAATGATGTGTATTTTACGGTCAATGTGGGTAATCTGTTATTATTAGTAATAACTGGATTTTTAAGTGATTATTATTAATAATAACAGAAATTTCATGCAGTTAATTATTATTAATGACCGGTTAATATAAATAATAACCTCTGTTAGTATTAATAATAATTGATAAATCACATTGACCGTAACATATACAAAAGATTGCTTCATAGTTTTTAATTACTTCAACATACTTTTATTTAGATATTCTAACTCAAATTTTATTTTCAAAAATAGCTCAGCAAAAATATCATGCTTAAAAATCCTTAATAAATTGTCCTTAAAAACTTTAAAGAAACCTTAATAAAGTCTTAAATAAGAAAGAAATATTTTTAGTTGTGTGCAGCATTAAAATATCTGCTGCTGGATGTAAAAGATATTTCTTGTTACTAAACAAAAGGATAAGATTTCCTGCCACGCCTTTGACATTCAAATAGTTTTGAACCATATCATGTTTATTATCTGTACATTTAAAAGTACGTAAACTGTTTATCTTTCTTCTTGTTACAGAAAGCACAGATTACACAAAACATAATGGTTCAACCCTATTTCCATAAAGAATACTATCAATGTTTTCATTAAAACAATTTCAAAGAATGTAAATACTTTCTGTCGAATTTTAAAATGAGTCTCATATCAATCAAGAGAATGGAATAGAAAATATGAAATAAAATTTTGGTGATGAAGTCATAGTAAGTTTAGTTGATTGTAGCACATGTGTCTAGGTGAACTTTTATATTGCATAGCATATATATAATACTGAACAAACAGATGTTATATTAAGAAAGCAAAGTAGTAATAATATCAAAACGCAAATAAAAGACAGCAAAGAAAAATACAAAAGTAGAAAGAAAGAAAAATAGTGGAAGAATAAGATAAAATCTTACATCGTTATGGGCATTACTCTATCTTTGAGACGCTTGTAATAGCATAGCGTCTTAACATTCTACGCCACTTTTCATTTTTATCAGCATTACAGGCTGGTTTTACTATGTTATTGTAGTGTTTTGTTTCGTTATTTCATTTCTTCTGTTTAAAACAGATTGCACAGGAAAGGAAACTTTATCTTCATTGTATTTTCATCTTCTTGCTTTTTCCATATTTATTTATTATCTGTACTGCATCTACCTGATTGCAGTTTTTCAATCTGATTGTTTTCCCATTCTTTCTCTTTCGAATTTTATACTTTAAAATACAATAGCAAAATCTATTTACGGTATTTTCTTATACTCAATCTGCTTTTTCTTTTTCTTCCTTTTGTGAATTGTCTCTGATATTATGTAGAAGTGAATGCTGATCATAATCATGTAAAATAACTTTTATTATTTTATAAATGCTCTTATGAAAATTAAACGGACTTTTTGTTAAAGATGGTACTGATTCTGTGCCAGAAGTTATTTTATCTGGCTATCACTAATTTAATATAATTTCGCTTTTCCCGTGGCATTTATCTGTTCCTCCTCTAATCAACAGCATAAAGTGTTATTCTTTTGGACTATTTTAGAACAACATGCGTGATGGATAAGTTACCTGCAAATGAAGGGATATAAAAATAGGTAATCCCCACAGGCGGTCTACATGGACTACAAATAACATCTTCCAATAATTTGAAAAGATAGAAAGCAACCTCTAGTTTCAACATTGAAGAAGACATTGTTTCAAGAAGAGCTCTTGGATTTCACTTCGCTGTAATCTAAAAGCAGGAACAATTATTACATTTTAATCTAACTGAAAATAGAGCAAAGGAACTTATTTCACTTCAGGAGAGGTAGATACTTTATCAATAGAGTTATAATTATAATCTAGCTATTAGAAATTAACTGGATACTTGATATTCATTTCTACTCGTGATTATTTTTCGATATGTTAAGAGTTTTATCTTGATATTTTGGTATTCTGATTGGCCCAATCCTACCCTTCCGCCAAAAGACTTCAAATCAACCTTCAACCTAGATATTTGTTACTGATTTTTATATAAAGCAAAGAAAAAAAAATTCCGAAAATTCATATTTTGTAAAGAAAACTCTAATTTCTAGGTTCCATTAACTTGTTCGAATGAAATGAAATGAATAATTATTTTTCAGATTGTTGTTATTCATATCAAGTAAATCCATCTGTTATCCCACAATTATTAAATATTGCCAATTTCTAAAACAATCAATTGTATATGCGAGAAAAAAAGTAAATATTGCAAAACGCAGCTACTTTTCCTGGTTATTGAAATGGAGGATGTTTAAAACCTTGAAAATTTTCTGTTAACTACTATAATTTGCAAAATTAAATTATGAGAAACATAATTATGCTTTTTGCATTGAATGAACGTTTTTTTAAAGTACCATTACTTTGATAATAAGAACAATCGTTTGATTCACGAGCTAAATTATTAACAAATTTCTATCGTATCCGTTTTGAATTGAAAAGCAAATTAAAAATCTAATTTAAGTCAACCTCCAAATATTCCAATAAACTATTATAGCGTTTTCCTTTGAAAATGCAGTACTGTCTTTAGTTATTTCAATTGACTTCCCTTAATTCTCACCTACGAAACAGATTCTTTTTACATTTTGACTTAGTTTTACTTCTGACTGATGCATAATGTCTTAATAAAAGTACTATTTGATACAAACGCGGTAGGGGAAAAATCGTATTATTATTTTATCTGCTATCCTGTTGTAGAGCATTATGCTTGTGAATTTTATTCCACGATGTTCTCGAAATTTACAAACATTACAATTTCACCACACTTGTCTTCTTTCTCCAATTATATCTATGTTACTGTAACAAAATTCTTCAACCTTTAGATTCTGGGCTACACGAAATTTCAATATTCTCTTAAAATGAGGATGCAGACGAGGAAATTGGTAAGTGCTCTCCCCATTTTCGAGCCACTCGAAATCGAGTGCAAGATATCTCATTCTTTTTTGTTCCTTATTTTTGTCTATGCTCATTAGTAATATATTCAGCTATCACATATGGGGCAAAAGACAGTGGAGTAAAGCTTTCTCCAAAGTAGCAAGAGTTTCAATAGACAAAAAGAGTGACGTGGGAGAAATACCAATGCATTATGGGTACAGAAGTTGAACCAGCTCGTCTAATGTGTTAATGGTACAACTGAACACAGAGAAAAAAGGCCAGCTAAAACAGCATCTTTACTACCCGTAATTTGGAAAAAACGAAGGATAAGCGTATAATGGACCGATTCTTGCCTTTGATCATTAGTAATAAATATAGTGATGGTACATGGTGAGGTTAAATAGGGCAGGGGAATAAAACTCTTTACAAGATGGCTCGAAATACCTACTAGATGAATTATAAGAGCATTAACTCCAGTGCATAAATGGTAGAGTAGTTGTACCAGCTTGTGTAATATGTTACTGGTTCAGCAATTGCGCGGAGAGGAAAAAATTCTGCTAATGCAACATGTGTGCCGCCGGAAATTTCTAGGAAATCGTTTGTAACATGCTGGTGGATAAACACAAAATGATCTAAAAATTATGCCACTTTTCAACATCGGCCTAACGCTGTGGAGTGTAGAGTTCTATGCAGATACTCCTTATACACTTCAAGGCTCTAAATTAAGTTCAGTTATTTTCATAACTGACATTTAAAATCAGTTACGGCAATAAAAATTATATGGTAATTTTATCTATCGTGGGAATTTCAAGAAAATTGAGCTCTTTCACGAAAAGTGTAAATGCTTTTAGCATAATTAGCGCAACATCTTTACATAAAACACAAACTCGTTAAGGGTAACTTATTGCAAATTATAATATCTTGTTTCAAAGAGAGATTTTAAGTAATAGCTTCACCTTCAATATTCATCATCGTTAAATATTTTGGTATATGCCTCTAACTTCATAGTTATCGAAAAATTTTATTTCTAAGGAAATTGAAACATTCCTTTCTTATTCTTGAAATCTTGGTTTTCATTTCTGCCAGGCAGTTACTTCTCCTTTTATTGTTGTTTATCCCATCGTAAAACTAGATTAACTCCATAAAGTTACCGTACTTTAGTTTTTGATGACCATGCTTTACCAGAAGGTCATGTGGTCACTTGCTTTTTACATTTATGACTTAGGGCGGAGGAACTTTTTGTCCATTGTGTTTTCTTTTATTCTTGTCTACTTTTGTAAATACAAGGAACATTTTTTAATTTGAGTTTTCAGGTATTATTTTCTACATTGTTATTTCAAACTTATTCTACGATAAGATAAAGTGGAATAACATAAATGGAGAAGTTAGTTTTGCTAAGCCTATCATATATGACATCTCATGGTATTGGCATTGGTATTTTGGGTTTCAACGGTGCAGGAGCCAAATTTGGCTACGTTGAGCCAAAATGAAGTCTCGTGAATTTCTAAAAACGTTTTTATTTCCATATTTTAATTTTTGACCTAATTCTGAATTTAATTCATTACAAGTTTCAATGTTTGAACTAATAATTGAATTAGAAAATATTTCTTTCACAGGTAATATTTGATGGCAAGTTTATCAGAAATGAAAACTTTGAAAAGAAAAATAATAGCAAATGCAGACAATTGTCTGTTGACAATAATGAATAAATTACAGATAGAATAATTTTTAATCATCCTCTGATACTAATGAAGTATCTTAAGTTTTTTATAATTGTGTCTAGCGATTTTTTTAATGATGAACCGCCTGTCTAACAGAACGATCATATATATGTAACGCAAAAAATTCCTTTGTATTCTGTGCTAATTAGGTATTATAAACATGTTTTGTAGCATCAGTTAAACAACTATACAAAAATAAAAAAGATAGCAAACTGAGGATCAACAGTTATTCCTATCTTTTACAATTACATCACAAATATCACTAGACAAACTTGTCTCTTCCATCAGTAAAACGCAACAAACAACCAACCAACTATCCACAATTATCACGCATGAATTATTCAATTGTATCCGTAATTTAAATCAAACATTAAACTGAATGCTTAAGGACACAAAAGAACATTGGCAACGTAATAAGTAAAGAAATAACATATTTTTCTAAAATTTTCCTAAAAGAAACCTTTTTTAAATATTCGTTGTAGACATTTAAGTATTTAGAATTCCCAAGACCACCCGGCCAACCCATAGGGGTGTAAAGCCCACACATTTCAGTATTTGTAGTTTAATCAAAAATTACTATTTCTTGTGGAGACGAAATCATTGAAACGTTTTCCTTAATTTTGTATTTTTATGCGAAAATGGCCTAAAAAACAGTAGATATAGTTGGACAATTACTTGATAATCTCAATATATAGCCACTAAGGATTATATTTTTCATTTCATAAATGAAACTGTTGCAAAGGATATTAATTGAATAAAAGATATTTAATTTACTGTTTGCAATGAGGAAGTTATTAAGATAATGTTATTATGATAAAAATAGAGGAAGGAAAACCAAAATTAGCCTTTATTTCCGGGGGAAACATACAAGACAACATATTTGTGGTACACATTACCGTTTATTTTTATACCACCTTTTTTATATGCTGTGCTAAAAATTGTCCTTATCCATTTGAACGTCATTGCAATTTGTAAAATGTTTCCTCCTGAAATTGCATTAGGAGAAAAGAAACAAGGATAACTTAAATAGCTCAATACCAGATATTTATTATTTCTTTCCAAAATAGCACCGAAAGCTCCTCGTCGTAATTACTGTAATTTATATTTATTTAAAACTCGGCAGCTCGAAGACTAGAATTGGAAATTATACCCCCAAATTTCTTGGAAAAGAACCGCGAATTAATTATAGTTCGAAAATATTTGAAGACGTCAACGTACGCGCAATTAATGTCAGTTATCTCTTATCCGTAAGTTCCGTAATCAACGTGAACTAAAATTAATTACCTCTTAAACGTGTGACAAGTGTTAAAACTCTCTATTGATTCAGCCAAACAAAAAAATGACATTAAGTGGGTTTCCTGTCCTTCCCCTGTCATTGTGCTTCTGTAATCTTCACAGAGAGCTGCTAACACACTTTTCTCGTGATATAAAAGGTGTTACGTGCTGTATGGTAATTAATCACTTTGCGACCTCTACTCAAGGAGAGTTTTAGCACTTGAGCAACGTTCATTTACTGGAAAGTCAAGGTGATGTCAACGTGGAACCTTTTTGAAAAATGTTGCCGCTCATAAACATGGTTCCTAACACGATTTGACTGCTTTCTCATAGAAAGTTGTCTTTTGTCATTTTGGGTAAGAAGTTTTTAACATGTTTAATCAACACTCTGGCCAAATAAATTTGATTTTTAAATGATATTCCTTTCACGTAAGTTTGCGTTATACTAATGATCTAATCGTGTGTTGTGGGCTTATTCGCTTGACAAGAAGTAGAAATCCGCTGTCCTATATTTTTTTTTACTTCACGTCAGTAGTTTCTCAAAGTACGAAACACGGGTGAGGAAATTTTTTAAATAAAATTCCATTTATACTATAAACGAAGTTTAAGAGTAAAAAAATCATTTATAAAAATTGTTTTGCGGACTGTATGATTTAAATACCTGTGAAATAAGTAACATTTTATAAGGTTTAATTTACTGAAGCACACAATCATGAAATTTTAAATTTAAAAAAATCATATGAATTTCTTGTCATATTAATTAACATTATTCATCTGATTAATTTGAGCATTATGGGTTCGTGGCAATAAATCATTAATATCTGCAAGTGACTTAGTGGGTTAAGGTTTGACATAGCTAAAGAATAGGAATCAAATGTTGAATGTTATGGATATAGAGTCTGGCTATGATTTTACAAACAGTGTTCGATAATTGATACGCGTTTTAACAATGAACTGTTAACAGACCTTACCTGACTACTGAAAGTTTTCTGGGTTTTCCTGCAAGCGAAACACAAATGTGTTCCTGTTTTTCCTAAAAATCTAAAAGGTAGGCAATTTACTTCCATAGATTGGATCTAAATCAGACTTCTATCAGGTGCATCCTAGGTGCTCCGAAGTCGTTCGATTGAGAAAAGAGGCCGTACTTCCCCAACAAGAGTTCTTCACCTTGAACTTGGTTAGTTATGGTAGACTAAGTGGAATCAGAACCACCATCATTATAGGTTTGCATACAAAATGAAATTATTGCGATTGAAAGTATTTTGCACTTTCAATCACTATCAGTTTGTCTGAAACAGTTATGAACAGTCATTAAGAAATTTAGTTTTTCAGCAATATATAACTGAATTGCAAAATGAAGAAATAATAAAAATTTAATTATCATGAATCAGTTGAACTTAAAAATTGCAGAAAATATTTTTGAAGTAGCACTTTCTAATTACATGTTATGCGTTTTAAAAATATCAGAAAATTTTAAAACAAAAATTAAATGAGTTTGTTTAAATTTTATAACAACTAATGATAAGTTTTGATTATATTATTTTTATAGTTATTTTATAAATGGCCGTTCAAATGCCACATAAGTCTAATTTTATTCTAGAAAAGTAATAATTTTTTATGAGTAATGATTCTGTTCTAAATATTTAAAATTTTCAAGAAGAAGAAACTTTCATATGCACGGTGTTATGTTTGTTACAGTTGTAGGTTTATTTAGAACTGCTAATACTAAAATTAGAAACAAAATAACTTTCGCTTGCTTAAAACCAAAAGAATTTTACGCACGATGCACCCAAGTATCGAAAAGAAATTATGATTCTTTAAATTCTGACTTATTGAATCGCATAACGTCTTTTTCCACAAATTAAAATTGACTTTTGCACTGATGTGACTTCAGAAAAGACGGTAATGTGACTCAATTATGCACGACAAGAAAATGAATTGCTCCTTAAAAAACATTCAGAAACCATTTTGTTTTTCGCAATCAGTTTAAATGCAATAAAATTCATCCAAAACTAATTATGGAGAACAAATAGAAAGTATACATTTCTTTAAATAATCATTCATCTCCATGTTTCTTTTTTTGTTGAGACTACTTTTGGCTTTTCTTCTAGTTCCAGACAATTCATCATTAGATTAAAATATCACGATCATTAAGGGTAACTTAATTCTACAACAAATTCGTTTGAAGGGAAACATGTCTTCATTTGCCTCGAGAGTCATTAAGCACTTCTTTTTCACTTAGAAAATGGCTTTAAAGGCGTTAAACAGTTTACTTCGAAGCGCCTTGGAATGCTAATAAAGAATGCTTGGAATTTTCTGTGAACATCGAAGAAGGAAAAAGAAACTATTGCTTTTAAAATCAATTTACACGCAAAAATTCTGCACCATTCTTGTTGATTTTCTTCAAGAAATGATTTAAGACAAGAAAGGTTTCAAGTTATCTTTCTGTTAAGAAAACTGAGAATACCAAAACTGTAAAAAAAGCTCTGAAGAAAGGATTCTTCCTTTCATTTTCATCCATTGAATGAGCAGTAAATTGGTATCTGATAATAAAACTACTGCAGATTTTATTTTCGTTTTTTTATATCGAATTCTTCAATGAACGGTTGCATTTGAAACAAATATTGTATCTGAAATTTCTATTTATTACAAATCTACAATTAATCTAGAAATATGGTTTAAAGCAAAATCTTGATTTTAATCTCTAAACCAAGTAACTTTATAATACATATTTTGGAGTTACATATAAATGGAATATTAAAAAGTGTCAAATATCGTATTTCTTTTATGTATTTTGATAGGAAAAGTTCTTTTTCTGGAAACGTTGAGATCTTTATTGATAATTATTAAGTAAACTATTAACAGCCATTTTCTTACAAGCATTACAATTGCTATATAAGTGAAAGTTATACCTTTTACAGGGGCTGGTACAAATATTGTACCATTAAGCCATCAGGATCTCATTCCCAACTTTGAATTAAGCTGCCTCTCTTTTATTCATACTTCAGATAGTTTTAATATCTTATCCTATTGCATTACATCATGTGTTATCGCTCAATTAATAAGTAATGAAGGATAATGGGCAATAACAAGAATAAGTAACACACCTTTCCTTATTTCTTCTCCATATTCCTCTCTTAAAGCTGGTATTTCGATATTTCTTTTCCCCATAATCTAAAGGCTGTGATTGCTGCAGATGTTTGAATAAAGAAAGAGTATATGGAGTTTATTTTTGAGATAGATCAGATCCGCTTGATCTACAATACAATCTTTATTACAAAAGTATCATAATTTCAACTAATTTTCTTCCGTAAAACGTATTTATAGGATACACAACCCAAAATGAGTCTCCGTTCTAACTGCAATTTTTGAAGCTAAAATAATTGCGAAGTAACTCAATGCTGATGAAAAGAAATAAGAGACTTTAAGCTTCTGCCAAAACGGCTTACGCGAGCAGAAGTACTTTCAAAAATAGCACTGATAAAAAAAATGCAAGTAAATAAATAAAAAGACACAATTATCTTACAGGCAATGATTTAAAGTAAAAGAACAGAAAAGACAGCGGAGTTTCTTCGCGATATTTGATAACGTGTTCATCCTGTGTCAGATATGAGGAATTTTATGAAGATATGAAAATCAATAGTTCATATTCTTTCAATGTACACTCTAGAAGATGTTAAATACTGTATCGCTTTTTCCACAAAGCATTAATGTTATTTTAGGAGATATGCACGGTTCCTACTTTTTTTGCTGTAACTATGTCCCGTGAAGTTGAATTGCTTTGCTCCATCGCTGTTAATTTCGTGAAATAAACATGATTGTAAATATATCTAATAATAAAATTGTAAAAGAGAAAGTGTGCAGTGTAAATGCATGGCTCTATTGAATTTTTTAATTGGATGTTTGTATCATTTACGGCAAATTTAACTTCATTAATACATTTGGCACTGCAATTGTGTTATTTTATTACCCACTGGAATGCCATATGTATGGTTGTATTGTGTATGTTAACTGCGAATACAAAATTGTATCATGCATTGTATTTTAAAAGATAATTAGCCATTTTGTCATTTTGAAAAAATGAGCAGTTCAAATGGGAACTCCCAAACTAGGAAGATGTATTTGCATAGCGGATCTAAATTGTTAAGATTCCGAAGGAAATGCTACCATGCAGCCGGCTTCAGAAAACGATTGAGTCAAAGCACATGACGTCACAGTCACATGACAAACGCTACTGTACATGTTATCTAACAACTAAATCCACAATGTTTTGCTTATTTCGGTGACGTCACTTCCTTTTTCCTCCTGCACAAAACATAGTGATGCCCAAAATTAGATGGAGGCTACACATTTGCCTTGTTTAATATTAGGATCGCATTAACATGAATCCAGATGCTGTACTTTTATCAGAAGCGGTCCTTGGCATTAATTGTTAGTTTATTCATCCTCTACCCAACTTTGCAGTTCAGATTTCCATAATTTCTTCACTGAACTAATGAATTCCTACATTAACGCAATCATTATGCTAGTTGTTTCTTTCACATTTTTAATACTGTTTCTTTTTTTATATTTTGTTCACATAAAAATGTTAGTTATTAAACATTTCAACTTTGCAGAATTTTACAGTTTATAGCGCCTGTATTAAAATTACCTGTATATTCTGAATCGCGTGTCATCAAAGTGTTAACATTGAATAAAAGAAAAAAAGATACCCGTATTATGCAAAAACTGCACAAATAATAGAACAGCAAAAGTTTCTTACACGAACTTAGCATAACTTTCTTAATATAACGAAACTGGACACATTGTTAATAGTTCCTTTTGTGATCCAACATATATTTCTCAGACCCAAATAAAACGCCCACGTATGCCAAACGAAATAATTAAAATTCCTCGTTTTAGCTATATTCGTTATATTCATCAAAAAGGCACCATTTTAATTTTCCTGTTTTTTCCTGAAAATTCTCTCATTATTTAAAAATCATGAGTACGACGTGGAAAATTATTCTCAACATCAATGGCATTAAAAAGAGGTCACTCATTAAAGATTTTATAAAGACGAAATGCTTTTAATATTCTTAGAGCTAAGCCTGGGAAAAGTTTTCCTGTTAAAGTTTTTGTCTTTTTACCTGGTAAGGGAAAGATCCTATTAAGAAAAGCCTTTTTTTCCCTTCCCTTTCGTATAGCGGAAAGGAAAGCTCACAGCTCTTCAAATGGTAAAAGGAAATAAGCTTGGGTGCTGGATCCAAAGTCATGTTCCATTTTCAAATATTTATTGTTAGGATGCGTAGAGATCCAAACATTACTCTGTTTACCATCCACTTTCACTGGAATTATCTGCTCCCCTCAGGGAAAATATACAGAAGTAGCACTTAGAGAGGGTGGAAAACTTTTAAGATTACGGCCCTTGGGAATTACGTCCTAATTTCCCTTTATAACAATTGCCGTTAGTTTGAGGGTAAGCCTTTCATTTGTAAGTTCATAAAATTTCTTGCATTAAGAGACCGAAGATTGTTACCTTTCTCTTCTTATTCATTGTTTGCTGCTAGGCTTACCATTTACTTTGTGTTGGGGACTTGGTCATAATCGTAAATAGCCATTACAGTCCACAGGCTTAACGCGTGAGTTAAATTAATTAAAGATATATGAAATTTCACATAATATGAATAACCGCAGCTGTAAAAGGAGGCCTTTCCTTTGTAAGTACATAACATTTCTTACATTAAGAGCTCAAAAATTGTTACCTGTCTCTTCATTTTCAGTGTTTGTTGCTAGGCTGAGCATTTACCTTGTGTTGGGGACTGGGCCATAATCGGAAATAGCCATTACAGTCCATAGTCTAAATGTGTGAGTTAAATTTATTCAAGATTTATGGAATTTCAGTTATTGTAAATAATCGTAGCTGTAAGAGGAAGACTTGCCTTTGTAAGTACATAAGATTCCTTACATTAAGAGACCAAAGATTGTTACCTATCTCTTCATATTCAGGAAAGTAGGCTTACCATTTACTTTCTGTTAGGTACTTGGCCATAATCGTAAATAGCCAATACATGCTAAATGTGTGATCAAATCATTAGCCGAAGGAGCAAGAAAGAATATTGAGGCAGAAATGTAGAAGATTAGCGATAGCTTGTGAAGTCTTTTGACGCGAATTCCAAAGTGGGCAAGGATGTACTACAATAAAAGTTGAAAATGTAAACCGTCTAGTATACATTCAAATAGGTTTGCGATATATATTTTATAGACACAAATGAAAATCCCCTTTATTTGATTAAAAACCTTTATTTACTTAGGCGAATGTGCTTTATATTTTAAAAAATCAAATTCATTTAATTTTCAGCATTCTGTAATTTGTTTCTTTTTCATCGTCATAATTGGGACAGATTTTATCTACGTCAATGGAAACAAGAAGGTGTCTTATTATAGATATTATAGAAACGGAATGCTATTAGTTTTCTTAGAGCCATGACGTGGAAATGATTTCCTGCTAAAGTTATTTTTTGAAAAGGTAATGGAAAGATCCTGTTCAGAAAACGTTTTTTCTTACTGCTTGATAAGGCTAATGAGGACTCACAGCTCTTCAACTAGTAAAAAGAAATAAACTCGGGTGTTGATCCAAAGCGATTTTCAAATATTTATTGTTAGGATACGTAGAAATCCAAACAACCGTCAGTTTACCATCCACTTTCCGAAATTATGTCCTGCCATCAGGGAAAATATAAGAAAAGCAACACTTAAATGAGAGAAGAAAACTTTTGATATTACGACAATTGGGAATTACGTCATAATTTCTCTTTACAAAAACTGCTTAGGTTTGAAGATAAGCTTTCCACTTGTAAGTATACAATATTTCTTACATTTCTTAGGATACACAAGATGGTTACTCTCTTTCACTATTCCATGTTTGCTCTTTAGATCACAGTTTACTTTGTGTTAAGAACCTGGGAATAATCTTAAAGAATCAACAAGAACAACACAGACGAAAAATATATGTTAAATTAATGCACTTAAGTTACATGAAAGTTTAGTAAATATTTTCTGTTAGATGAGCATGAAAGAATTTGAGGCAGCAGTGAAAGACAGTTTTTTAAGTTTTTCAGTGAATGATCCAGAGTTGCATGTGCTGCAAACAAATAATGATATTTTAAAAGTCAAATCAAAAATGGAGGTAATAATCAAGAAACGGGATGATAACGCAATTAACACATAAAAATTATACGAGAAATGATAATCAAAAACAAATTAAATACAGATAGTTTACAAAACTGTGTGAACCGAATGGGCAGTTTCCATTTCGTCGTAGAGCATTCGAAGTAAATTAGCCATGCATTTAAAAAGACGTAGATAATTTTGAAAATATGTTTTAGAGATTATTATTATATAGTCTATATAAATAATTCAGAAAATAATTTTGGGTATAAGAAACCTTTTCTATTTTTGAAAATTAAGGCGTAAATAAAACACAATCGCATAACATGGATCATATTTAATATCAGCAATACATGAGAAAAAAAATATTTTATTTTAGCTTTCCTTTTTTATTTGCAATATAAATTCTAAACTACATTTTTATGCATAAAAATGATTTCATTGTTATACTTTTCGCAGATAAAACCATCCATTTCTTTTAGAAGAAAATCATAGAATATCTTGGTTTTCTACCGCAAGATATTCTACTTTGTTATTAGTAGTCAAAATAGCCTTAACATACTCCTTCAATATTTTTTACTGTAAGCTCCCAAGTGTTTCAACTACAGTAATTACTTTATCACAGCTGCTTTTAAATATAATACAGAAAACATTGAGATGACATAAAACAATGTGCAATGTATACATCTATAAAGCCATTAGTAAATTAATATAGCATTTTTGCAACAACGCATTCAATCCAGAAGCGAAAAGTTTCCTCGCTATGGTGAGAAAATTCATTCCGTTTCGAAATAATTTATTCTATTCAGAAGGGCTCCCATACAATTTTGCAATCTCGAATGCCTATCAGCATTATAGTGCTTAGATAGAAAGCACTTCATCCAAATGGATGAGTTCTTATCAGGAACTGTTCCATCTATCTTGGATACTCTTACAAACTTGACTATTAGAACGTTGCTCTCTCTCTTTAATGCATCATGCCTTTTGATTAAGGCCTCACCTACGCGTATCTAACAAGATGAAAAGGGCTATTATTTTGATTAATAAATGTAAGCATTACTACCTCATCTTGTACATTATGGTTATGGATTTTCAAGCCTAAAACTAGTAGCGAAATGTTTGATTAATCCCATAAATCCTTATTTCGTAAGTCTGCGTTACTATGTTTTGATTAAGTTTCAGAAAAACGATAAAAATAGACTGTTGAGCCGCTGTTGAAATGCCATAATAATATAAGGTGTAGTTTAATTTCACTGTAAAGAATATTTGAAAGGTAAGTTTAGGAATTTTGAACTAAAACATTATACAAACATTGTTTTATAAACGTCATTTGTAAACCATATTTAGATACGTTTATTTATTTTTTATGCCGTTATTGCTTACACATGACATTTCTGCCTTTATGTTCCTATGCAAAATTTGTTTGGTCTGCCTCACCGACCCTAAACGTTCATCAGATCACTTTCGAATAGTCTTTCAGAATCCTACACCCTTAGTCCGAAAAGGTGTACAAAGTCATTTAATCGCCAACACAATCCCATTAGTTGCCATTACTTGTGTTGATGATTTGTCGACATGTCAAATACTGGCGGAGAAATTTTACAACTTTCTAGATTTGTATCCTCATTGAACATTATGTAGCTCATTTCTAAAAAATCATTTCAGAAAATTTCTTGATTGTTTGAGAGATTTTTTAATTAATAACATTTATGCAAGATTCACAAGATTATTTGGATGAAGCCCTCGCATGTCTGAACTATGGTCCAATGTAGAGTACTCCTTCTGAGACAATGACTTGCTTTCTGAAATTTCAATCCACGCCTTTTGTTTAATTAAATTGTATACAAAATATTAAAATTCCACACCTTTCAAGTCTCAATAGATTCCATACAAGTTGTATGACATCGGTTTTAATCCCAGTATGACAAGAATGCATTTAGTATTTTAGAACTTTATTGATCAAAGAAACACTCATTTGATTTAGCAACCCTTTTTAAGGATAGGGATCTCAAAGTTAATTTCAGTCCAATCCCAGAAATCAATTAAGATGCATCTTCATTTCGAGATTCTGTTAAAATTTCTTAGAATTCATACGAGTTCATCGTAAATGTCATGGGTAAGGAAAAGGAAATGACACTTACTAAATCGGGACTCTTGTACGTTAATGGAAAATTGATCTCTTTTGTTGTTCGCTTTCACAGAAATGATTGCATTTCCCGGTTTGACTTATTAATAGAGATATCTGATTTTTTACACCAAAAGAAAATTGGGAAGGGACAAATTTCAGCGTTTCATAGAGGTTCTAAACGTATTTTTGTGCAAGTAAATCTCCATTACTTAATATTTTATGTTATAAAGAACATTTATTTTTTTTCAAAGAAATTAACTTTTTTAACTAAGACTTTTCTTTTAACATTTAGTTTCTTTCAAAGAAATTAATTATATAATCTTTATTTATTGAAAAAAGTAAAGAATTTAATTTTTACTCTATTCCTCTTTTACTTGATTTCGGTGTTTAGCTGCCGAGAAATATTATTTATTACTTTTAACTTATTTAATGTAATATCAATTAAAAAGCTGATGAGGGATACATTTTTAGCATTTTACTCTCATGATGCTCTTTAATATATTCTTGCTAATAAATCGTTGGTACTCAATATTCTATGCGATC
Source organism: Araneus ventricosus (assembly GCA_013235015.1). NCBI lineage: Eukaryota > Metazoa > Arthropoda > Arachnida > Araneae > Araneidae > Araneus > Araneus ventricosus. The sequence continues at coordinate 1,030,935 of BGPR01000060.1, forward strand.
TGATAAATTTATTTTATTTCAAAGAAATATGCGAGATAATATTTATCTGTTCATTTATCTGTTCAGGAACTGAAAATTCATTTGCAAACATATTAAGCAAACTAGATTAACAGAAAGGGCATTTTTAATAATAAACTCAAATCTAGAATGTGCTTCATGAACAACTTAGCTAAGTAATAAACAAATATACAAACCACCTAATGAATGTTAAAAATTTTGCTTGCACTTTTAAAAATATAATGCTCCACATACTTCGGCAAAGAAATCCAACCCTCAAAAACTTCATTAGATTCCAAAATTATATGCCTTCACAACTTAGCGCAGCAACCAGTTTCTTTGCTATCCCATTCGTCTTTCCACTTGTCTTGGATGATTTTAATACGAACCACTGCACGCAAAGACGCAAATAAACTTTAAGATAAATACAAATTTAACGCAAAGCTTTCTGTTTGCGTAAAGTATTAAGACAGCCCAAAAAGTACTTTCATCCGAGACTGTATTCAGGACTATAAATAAGGACGACGGTCCAACTGGTTTTAATTCCTAGTCACGCACCCAGCAGTATGTCAAAATAAGTTTTTCTTTTGACGTGGTGGATAATTTAGCACGAGGAGATTTCGAGAAGGTCTGAATGTTAACAGCTTTAAGGATTTGTTCCTTCATATTGATCCAACAGTTTTTCTTTCTCTTTTAGCACCGCTATCCTGGATATCCCGTTTGAGAAAGGATTTTGAGATACTTTTTTTTGAGTGGGAATAAAAAAAGAAAGAAAGAAACTGAATGAATACTCTCACTAGATTTGTAAGACTACGACAAAGTCAGCTTTTATTTTCGTGTTTGTTTTCCACTCCAGAGACTGGGAAACTTAAAGTCTTTTTCGAAACCTGCCTTCTTTTCAGAGATATTACTTTGCATTTGCTGTATATATGTATATATATAAGATTTTTTCTCAGAAGTTATTACTTAGATCTCAGTTGCTAACTAAAGTTGAGAAATGCCAAATAAAAATGATGAAAGTTGTCTTTTAGCTCTACATTGTACATCTTTTAAAATTTTCAACAGCAGTTGTATATACGAAGCTAATATAAAAAAAATTCCAAAATAATTAATTAACAATTTTTATGAGAATAACTCGTATTTTTTTATTTTCTAACTCACAAATACTTATCCAAAATTTCCTATTTCAAAACGAAAAATAAATAATATTTTACTCATTAACTTTTAAATTAGTCAAAATTTACTTCTTTAAAAAGTAAAGAAGTACGTGATGATAAGCATACATCATAGGACATAATATGGTTTAATTTCAAAGCAGTGCACTGTGATTACCTGAAAAAATATTGAATGGATATAGAACTATACTCACAAATAGTAAATCGCATACTAGGATATATATGCTTTATAGGAGTATAAAGGGTATTTATTTGTGACGATATCTAAACATACTGAGAGACTAAAGATTAGATCATGAGAAT
>BGPR01000060.1:1032434-1049257 GCA_013235015.1 Araneus ventricosus
GCTGAGTTTATTTAAATAAGTACATTATGAAATATCTTCGAAAATTTGAAGAATCATATTGCTTTCCTGAATTTAAGAACAATTTCTGTCAGGAGTGTCAAACAGGAATTAAAACAGTTTTCCATAGTCTTACAATGTCTAGTAAACGTAAGCTTATCAATAGGCATAAAGAATGGGATAAACGTTGAGTTTACAAATCGCAATACCGTCTTCCAATTTCGAGTTTATTAAAATAAGTACATTATAAATGTCTTATATAATTTGAAGAATCATATTGCTTTTTTTAATTTAAGGTTAATATTTATATTACATGATATTTCTTTACTGTATATATATAATAATTGATTTCAAACACACGACTGAGTTTTTTCACATTTTTCTTAGTTATTAGTAGACTCAAAGGATAAATAAATTGAAGCAAAGACCAAAAAAACTTATGTGTAAAATATTTGTGAGTGTGAAGCTGAACTTAACTTGTCGTTATGTAAATTTTATGGTAAATACGGTAGCCTTTTGGTGGAGTCTCAACTCTTGGAAAGCAAGATTGTAAGTCCGAGATCCACCACTTCAGTGGCTCGGCTTGTATGTGATCTGCACAAATTGGCTTGTGATAGGTCAAAGTCCTCACAATAGTGTGACGTAGAATCCTGAGGAGTGGAGTGCCAGCTCAGATGTTGTATGTATCACCTGATAAATGTTCAAATCGTAAATTTTTCCCTAAATAACTCTCGTGTGAACAGAGTTTTAAACTAACTAAACCAAGCCTTCGTTTTAAAGATGTAAATTGCAACTCCAAAGAATTAATTATAAAAGATGAGTATATTCAAAGAATGAGAAACGACAAAAAAGTAATATTCATATTGAGAAGTTATCTAACAGTAGCAGAACCTAAAAAAAAGGCGCACTAGAACTATTAATTCTAAACAATGTCATGAAAATCGATCAATGTTAAATTTAAATGGACACACAAAGACTGTAGTTTATCAACAATATAGTAGTTTTTAGGTAATATGTAGTTTATCGTATATATATATATATATATATATATATATATATAAGATTTTGGCAACGGCGATAGCTGGTTTGGCGTTCATTTTCCTCGTGGTCGCGGTAGCGTTTCCCTGGCCATGGTAAGCATATTTCGCTTTATTTTATTATTTTTTATGTTACGGCTGTTTTTATTTTATTCTAGGTATTTTTGTATTCGGATTTTTTGTATTTGTATTCGGATTTTTGTTTTTGATTCTTTTTAAATCTTCTTAAATGTATTTATATTTTTTATTCAAGAAATCTTCCATTTTCGTTTGTTTTGTGCTTTTAGAAGGGATGACGGCAATTTTTAACTGATTTCGTTTGTCGTCAGCAGAAAAAAGCACAAATTAATATCATGAGGGAGCTTCTCTTCCTGACGAGCGGCTCGCTATGATATTTTTCATTTTTTTGGTTTTTTCTGGTTTTTGTCTATTTAGCCATTTTGTCCTTTTTTACTGTTTTTGAGTTTTTATCTTGTGTTTATATGTTGGTTTATATATATATATATATATATATATATGAACTTTGTTGCAATGAATACAATTCAAAAAGGCAATCCAAAAATTTGGAGTTTTTAATAATTTAAATGGTGGGCTTGGCTTTAGACAAGCTTTAGCCGGTTAAATATATTTTGTTGTGCAAACCATCCCTGTTACCCATTGTAGAAAAAATAGAAAGGGTAATTCACCCTAAAACAGAAAGAAGTAAGAAAGAAAATATCATCCTTAACCCTGAAAATATTGCACTACTATAGGAAAAGAATCTAGCATGTATCTAAAATACACATACAAGTATATTGCACCTATTAAATATTGCACATAAAATAATGTATTCTATATTCAATAAAAGTTCTCAATCATTTTTAACTATGAGTTAAAAGCTAAGTGATATACTTAGCATTTACCAGTATTCAAATTATCCGCTACTTACCGACACACAGTGTAGTATGCCACGCTATGTCAGTATTAATTAACAAATTATTAAAATTCAAAAATTTTAGAATTAGCAATTAGAATATTTAAAATATTATAATATTTTAAGAATTATTTAAAACAGTGGCACCATCTATGTAATATTGTAAAAACTAAAATGCATAGACCAATTTGAAAGAAAGTACATTAATTATAGAATATATATATATAAAAATATATAATGAATTCGTTGTTGTAGATGTTAAATAAGGAACAGGCCGAGTTATTAACTATTTTTTATTCATTATCGGAGAGTGGCGGAATATACGTACATCTCGTATGAAAGTTTCAAGTGAAAGGAGATCGGAAAATTCCTGCATTCTCTCAGATAGGGATTTAACATATAGACACGTGATCAAAATGAAGGGAATATTAGCTATTTTTAGTAAATTTCATAAGTGTTTTAGGGAAAAGTATGGCGCTAACAAGTCGCTGATTTCGCGATTTATGTGGGCGCGTGGAAGTAATGAAAATATTCTTTTAGTAATAAATATGTCAAAACATGAGATTTCATATACCTCCAGCGTTGGAAGTAAAATGAAACTGGAGTTTAAGAAAAGTTATTTTGAAATACATTAAGACTTTACTAAGATTTTAAAATATATAATATTAAAATATATATATTGGGATAGTAATCTTAGCATTTCTGTCTTCAAGAATTTAGTGAAAAATTATATAATTAGAAATAATAATTTAGTAACAGACAATGATAATAGAATTAGGAACATAACATTTTTTTATTGTTTTGCAATAGATTATGGAATGCCAAAATTTTTTAAAGAGTTTATATAGATAAGAAATATTTAGGTCATTTAGAATAAAACATTCATATTGGTATATAATGGAATATTTTTATTTCCTTGAGGGTAGGTTTATGTTTTTCATGATTTACTTGTAATGTGTAATTTTATTCAAATTTGGATATTGATTTTTGGTTTCAGATTTTTTACATAGATGGAGCCAGGATTTTTAAATTGAAACTTTCCTTTTTAATAGATATTTGTACCAATTTTTAAATATAATATCTAGATAAATAATTGTATTGCATTTTTTTAACTGTTTTAAGATTTTTAATATAGGTATCTCACTAATTCCTTAATAACAAAAATTAATTATATTATTTGGTCAATTATGCTGTTTCATAGTTGGAAATCTAGTTTTGGCAATCTGTGATGGCAAGCTAAGTAGCGGTATATATTAAAAATGTTGAACCTGGTAAGGATAAGTAGAGACACTGAATATTTAATGTTTAATGAGTAGTATGGATATTTTATTGAATGATATATTTATTGTTTTCAGTGCAATATAAAAGTGCAATATGTTGCTGTATTACATATTTTTATCTTGAATTTTAGTCCTTTCTATATAGTTATGTTTTATCGTTAGGGTTAGTTTAGGATTTTTCTTTCTAAATTCTTTCATTTTAGGGTAAATTACCCTGTTTGTTTTTTCAACAACTTTAGTAACAGGGATGGTTTGTACAGCAAAATTAATTTAACATGTCTAAAACTTGTCCACAGCCAAGCTGCTATATTAATTGTTGAAAACTCCATATACTTGGATTGCCTTTTTCAATACTATTAATAACAACAGTGTTTTTTTACATGTTGACATATATATGTTTAAACTTAATTTTATGTTCATGGTATTTATATACACACACACACACATATCTATATAAATTAATGTAAGAAAAAAATTTGCGGGAAGAAAATGCCGAGAGTTCTTTTTAGAGAGAAAATAAACAAAAGGGGGATATATATAAAAAAGGGGAAGATAATATAAAATAATATAAAACACAAACGAAGCGAATGCGCAATAATTCTGCAATTCAAGAAGATTTGTGGAAAATATACATTGATACAAATATACATTTCAACATTGATTGATTTTCATGACATTGATATACATATGAAAGATCATGTTTTAAAGGTGAAGTAATCCATGTTGTTAAGGAAAAGACAGCATTTGTTAAATCTTCATTTATTCCATCGTAGACAATAGTATGTTACTTTGTAATAGTTAAAATAATCGTATTATACGAGTATCCATGACCAGACTTAAAAAAGGTAAAGCGCGAAGCAGCGCGACGTTGTTATTCGTTTACATGTTGGAGTCAAAAAGGGCAGATAGGACTGCGCAGAAAATTTAAGTACCCAGAGAAGGGAATTTCCCCGGAAAAAACTCGTGACTCGAAAAGAAAGCTGTAGTGCGCTTATTACGATGGAAGTAGAAGTAATTAAAATGAGGTGTCGTTAAAAATGATTTAAGAAAGTGAAAAAATTAAAATATCAAAGATATGACAATTTTATGTAGTAAAATTCTTTTAGAATTTGATAGACATTTTGGGAATTCCTATGGGATTCTAATATGATCTATGATTATTTATATTTACAATTTTTATTTAAATGTATTTTTGATTGGGTGTATGTTTTGTATTTGTGATTTTGTGTTTAGCTTTGCTGTATTGTTTGATATTTACTTCGCAGTATGTTTTGTATAGTAATTATGTCTCAATAATATGTTAGTGCTAGAATAACCTAGATAATAATGTGTAAGATCTATATAAAAATATAAAAAATGACCCAAAAATAACAAAAGTATAAAAAATTAACTGCTTGTTCTTTTTGTCTTCCTTCTCTATATGATTGAGTCTTTGTTTGAAAATTTAGTTGGATAGAGATATATGTAGGTTTTGATGATTTATATTAGGTCTAAAATAGAGAATTGGAGTATTTTTTGGAATAGAATGGGATTTTTAACAATGATAGTATGTTGAAAATTATTAAATTGAAATATTAATTATGATTATAATTTTGATGAAAAATATTTATATAGCGACTGACAATTAGGAGTACTTCATTAGTAAGTCTAGGCTCGGTGATATACAATAATGGCATGTATATCATCGTTATACATTTACCATTCTTTTAAATAATTGTATTATCTTTTGTGCTATAGGGTTAGAGAGATGAGATCACAGCAATTTTGTCAAGGAGATAGAGTATTGGGAGACAGGGAGAATGTAGTGGTTAACATAAAACTAATAAAAATAAAAAAAGACAAAAAGATACTTCTGAATCTGTATATGATCTTGCACATGATTATGAAATAGCAACTAATAAGAAATTTAGTGTACTAAGTATAGTAGATAATGAGGATATGATACATAATAAAGTTCATATAAGGAAACATATTCACAACAATAATGTGTATAAGAATGATATTACAAAAAGGTATGGGACTAGGATTTTTTGGAACTCGAATCTTACGAAAAATAGTGATACTCTTAAGAATATTATAGTTAATAAAAAGTGTAATATAGATATAGGATATAGATCCAACATTATATACAAACAAAACGTTAATGATTATTTAGATATAATAATGTTCCAAAAATGTAAAAACAAGAGATGCAAAACTTGTATTATGATAAATGAACAACAAATTAATGAAGATTCAAGCCATTTGTTTTGTAAGACATATAATTGTATATACAAATTAACATGTAAAGTATGTAACTATAATTATATTGGTCAGAAATCTAATACAATAAATATTAGAATTAATCAACATAGATCTGATACAAAGCATTTTAATAAAAATAATAATATTAACAAAATAGAGATTGGGCATTTTATTTCCCATGGATTCAAAAATATAGAAATTAGTATTTTGAAAATAGTACCTAATACTAAAAATAGATTATGGTGGGAAAATTATTTTATGCAATATTATAATACAATTTATCCATGTGGACTTAATATTATCTACTTCAAAAAATGTAATGCATATTATTTAAAAAATAATTCACAGTATATTTATAGAGAACCTAAAAAAGTAATATTTAGACACTCGAAGAATAAATCAGCGAAGAAAAAGAGAGAAATAAGAAACTTTGCAAAAATAAACGAAGATCTTAATCTATTAAGTTCCAAATTTAATAATGATTTTAATATCAAAAATATTAAGCGATATATGTTTGGACTGAATAAAAGGGAAGTTATAGCTATTAGAGAATTATTTGGTAACAATTTACCATTTACTCCCGGATGATTCCCGGTATTAAGATACAAGGATATTAAAATACATATAGAGGAACTCCAGAGGGAATTTGTTTTAGTATATGTTGACAAAGTACCTAACAATTATGCTATCATATGTAAATACTTTTATTATAAGATGTTAAAAGAACATATTCATAACAATGATGCATATATTGAAACTAATTTTAGTATTAAAGAAATAGACAATAGAATTAAAGCTTTTCATAAGAGATTAAATATATTTTGTGAGAAAGTTAACTATCCCCATATTTTTCTTACACCAAAATTTCATAAAACCCTATCAAATTCTGAAGTGTAACGAATGGTAGTTATAGTTGTATAAAGAATACAGGTAAATTATTACAAAAATATCTGCAAGAGATTATTAAAAAATTAAAAGAACAGAATAATACGGTGATTATTAATAATAGCTTTGAAATTATAAAGAATCTTAAAGATATTGATGTTTACTCTGTACATACTTTTGATTTTCAAGATTTATTCAATAGTATAGATATCAAAGATTTGATGAAAATTTTATTAAATATTTATGAATATTTTAGCATATATAAAATGATTGATTTTTAAAAATATAAAACACTAATAGAAGTTATATTAAAAGAAAATTATATTAGCTTTGACAATAAATTATACCAAAAAATTAAAGGTATTCCACAAGGTGGACCAGCAAGTAATGCTCTTGCTAACTTATACTCACATTATTATGAAAAAGAAATTAATTACAACTCTTGTATAATGTACAGATACATTGATGATTTAGTTATTTGTTCAAGAGTAGAAGGATACACACCATTTATTGACTTTTATCCAGAGTATTTAACTTTAATTAAAACTAATGAAGGTATTCTTCTGCAGATTTTCTAGATCTTGAGATCAAAATAGTTAATAATAAATTAAATACGGAAATTTTTGATAAAAGTAACACTTTTCTGTTTAATATAAATAGACTACCATTTCTGAATAGCAATATAAGTATTCAAATATTTCGAAACATCATACTGAACTATATACATAGAAGCAATATTTTAATCACAGTAACAAACAGAGATCATATATCGATACATTTATTGAAAATGCCTTGACATATGGATTTCCTATTAATTTCATGCTTGCTTATATTAACAAAAAATTATTAACACCTTTAAATTAATAGTATACTAGAATTGATTAATTTGAAATTTTCATATCCTTTGAATTCAGTTAGATTTTAGTACATAATAACAAAGGTAGATGGCGCCACTATTATTAGAATTAATTTGCAAATGATAATATTCTAGAATTACATCATTTTTTAAACGATATTATCAAAATAAAATAGGTTAATATAACGTTTTTTAACAAATATAAATTTATAGTTTAATTTATTAATGATGATTTAATATAGTATATATAACATATTTTAGTTATAATATTTTCACAATAAATGCGGAACTGTATTTCATATTTAGCTTTTGGCATTTATTGCTATGACTTTGAATCAGTAAGCATTTAGTTAATTTTCTCGTTCTTTTCTTAATATATTTTGGAGATTTACTCCTATATTTGTTGTCTTTTTTGAACAATTGGACCTCACAGAAGGTTGGCGCCTATAAATTTCGAATTAATGTGACATAATCGATTCCTAAGATCGATTGGCATTTGATTGTTGGAATTCCATATCTGGGTTGTCTTTTTCATAGTAATAGTTTTTAATCTTATTATCTTTCTGTATTTCTTTGAGTGAATAATATTAGGTTATATTGTTTTTTTATATTTAATTTTAAATGAGGGTTTAATAGGTGTATATGATGAAAATGTTATTTGAGTTTTAATGGTATAATATATATATATATATATATGCAGTAAAGCACCGTTTATACGTTTTACAAGAGGCTGAGAAAAAAACGTATAAATGAAAACACGTATGAACGAAATTCACAAAAGTACGAACAATTTCGTTATAACCAACAATAAAAAGTCAGATAGATTAAAATATTACATGAAAATGAAATACAAGAGGTATGTAATACAAAACTTTTTATTCCGGATTTAATGTACAATTAATGCTACTTTTCATATTCATTCAGCATTTACAAAATGTATTGTGTTATTTTAGGTTGTAGGGCTTTTTTGGAAAGCACAGAAAAAAATTCATTGTGCACAGTTAAAAGTGCCATCTTAACTTCATCATTTAAATTACTGCTAATGAGGTATTCTTGCATGGTATTAAAACCTGCCAAATCTTGTTGAAAACTTGGCAGAGACGTTTCAGTGCAATTATCCATTTGCGATCATTTCATCGATTGTTAGAAGAGAACATGTTGCAAGTTCTGAATCACATTGCACAAATTCTTCAAATGCAGTAACATCACTTAAATTTGTTTAGTTTTCTGGTGGAACAAAATGATCAGATTCGGTTCATTTGGTTCAATCATTCAATAGGATTGACATCCCCTGGAGTTAAAAATCCACCTCAGGCGAAGCAGATTTTTTTCGTTTTCTGCAAAATATTTTGAAAATTCATAGCTTGCAAGATGTCAATTTTTATATTTTTAGTGTCTCCGTGATCTAAACTGGCGATAGCTGTTTTCACCAAAAGTCTTCGATAATGTTGTTTTAGGGATTTTATTACTCCTACATCCAGTTGCTGCAATTTGCTGCACAATTTTCAGAAAAGAACTTGACAGTTATGTTTTTTTGAAAGCCCGTACCAGCTGGATGAGCTGGACACTGATGAATGAATAAAATAATTCGCCGTTTCTGTTTTTGCATTTTACCATCTAAATCTTTTAACCAATCGGTAATGATAGAAATAGTCATCCATGATTCTTTATTGCTTAGGTACTTTGTTGGTAATGTTTTCACATTTTTAAAGCAGCGGGGCTTTTTTGATTTGCCAATAATCAAAAGAGATCATTTTCCAGATCCACCTGCATTGGCACGCAATAACACTGTCAATCGCATTTTACTCTTTTTTCCACCATGACACGTATCTGATTTGATAGCAAGAGCTTAAGATGACAGAAGAATATAAAACAAACCTGTTTCATCTGCATCGAAAATGTCTTTTTGTTCGTATCCTTTTATCAGATCTGGCAATTGATTTTGAATCCAATCATCCACTGTTTCGCAATCAACATCTCCAGACTCTCCACTTACAGTTTTGCCTGCTATGCCATGACTTAATTTAAACTTGTGAAGCCATCCTCAGGAAAATGATGTATCACATTCCACATTCAGCTTCTTCGAAATTTCTTGTGCTTTCTCCAAAATCAAAGGACAACTTATGGGAATTTTTATACTACGACAGTGATTTAAACCACTGTAAAAGCACTCTTTCTACATCATCGAATTTTCCGCTTTGGACTCGATGATCTTACACTTATAAATTAGCGTGTTTAAAGTTGAAACCTAATTCTTTGGTAAGATCCACTCTTCTTAAATGTTGGTTTTCATCCACTTCTTTTAAAATGCATATTTTTTCCTTCAACGACAGAGATTTTCTATTACGCAAAGTCATCGTCAACCTCTAGTGAACGATAAAATCCAGACACTGAAGCTGACAGGAAAAGGACCATGCTGGGCCTGGGAAGAGCACAAAAACAACCCTTATCTGTAGAAAGTGGGATGTTCACATTCCTCAGGGGTACGGCTTTTGTTCAACTGGGTAGGTTTTGATCAAGGTCGCGTGCTTTTTCTAAGACTGGACAATCGGCAGGTGTGAATTTGAGGTTGAAATGCACATTTTCTCTCTTCTTGAGTTCTTGAAAAAAACGTATAAATGGAATTTTGCGAATTCAGGAAAACGTATAAATGATAAAAACGTATAAACGGTACTCTACTGTGTATAAGATATATATATATGTATGTATGTATAGAAAAGTTCGGTCAAGTTGTTTCTAATTTTGAATAATTTCACATATGATTTTAAGAATACCAAATAGTTATAGGATATAGTTGAAACAAGCAACAAAAAAATATTTATTTATGATTGTATAAAAAACTTACACAATGAGAAATAACTCTTATACTGAATAACAGGAATTTTTAAAAGATAAACGAAATAAAGGAGGAAATTAGTGTTTTCGCTTTAGATTTGTGACACAGCAGCAATGTCTGCCCTTAATTTCAAGTTTGTTTTTCCTTTCGGAGAGATTTGGCAATTCAAAGAATTTTATAAACCTACTTTCTTTTCAAAGATATTACTCTCTAAGAATTAATATATGTCCGTGGCCATTATTTGAGCTTCTGTCTCACTACGCTCAGATAACTTTACGTATAAGAGCAAACATGAATATCCCATTATGTCATTTTTCATTTGAATTTATTATTTCCGTTAAGGTATTTTAGGACGCAATGCGCAGCTTTGAAATTTAAAGGACAACGTAAATCATTTTGAACATTAATAGTCGAAAAATATGCTATATTTTATGAAAAACTTTTTTGAATAATGTACTCTTCATTTAGTGTGATTTATTTCCGAAAAGAAAATTTGCAAAGCGTATGTTGCTTTTTGGGGACATTAATTTAACACTAAGGAAAACTGTTAAATCACTATTTTAATTTTTTACTGTTATACTAGAAACTTTATTTAAAGTTTAAGTTGTTTCATATTATATTAATTTCTGAGAGTTTTGCTCATAGATTAATTGTATACCACATGGACTGAGTATAAGAGAAAAAAAGGGTTTTGATGTTGTATTTGATGAATGACAATTTTTATTACTCAATTTTGCTTTGAAGATTGAGATTTCCAGCATTGAAAATACGTAGAGGAAAGTCGTAAAATTTAGTGAATCTTTGTTGAGAAATGTATGTAATTATGTTTCAATTCAACTCAAATATAAAAATACAACCAATCAATTTTTTGTGCAAAATCTTATTATTTTTATAGTTTATATTATGTGAATATTATTACTATGTAGTTTATATTATGACAGTGAAATGATGGATTAAATAAATTCCAGGAGTATGCCGTATTATTAGGAAACTAACTTCTAACTTTTAACATATAATTTGTGATTCACGAACCAGTTTTACTGTTTACTGGCTCAACAGTTTGTTCCGTATACTACAACTAATGTTTCAAATAGAATATGAAAGTTTCCAGGCGTAAACCAGTGGAATTTGTATATATTTTTAAATGATAATCCTGCATAAATACTTGTTTTCAATATTCAAAATTCAATAATTTCAAGTCTTATAATCTGATTAATATATATTATTTATATAATTTATATTATTTAACATGTATACAGCTATATTTAATATTAATATATATTCACTCAACATATATTCAAATTTCACAGATCTCAATAGCAAAACATTAAAAATCCTTTTCCTCTTAAACAATTGAAGACTAAAAGTGGTAAAAATGTAAGTTCCAAACTCATTCGAACGCCGTTTTTCGTGTTAAAGCGTCAAATGAGCAATGCATTATAAAGAGTTCGCTAGTTTGAAGAGGATTTTGCATTTTCCCAACATATTCGCTTTTGGCACTCACAAAGTTTACCACTTTTAGTTCTCAATTACGGTTGAGTGCTTGACCATGCAATTTACCTTACATATTTTTGTTAATGAAAAGGCTAAAAATATTTTTATGCTATACATGCAGGCGTTTAATTTGTTGTTCAAAGCAAATAAATATTTTCAAAGAAATATGTCTATCTTTTTTAAATACAAAATTTTTGTCCTTATCTATTGCTCAAATTTTCTAATCACTGCATAACTCCCTTTCTAATACAATCAATCGATCAAATTTTTAATCAATATTTATCTACTTTTCTACCACAATTATTTGAAACAGTAGATGTTTTTCGAATATCACATTCAAATGCAATAACACTAACGCCATTTTCAGCGTACCTAACGATCAACAAGCTGAATTATGTACTGTTTTCCTATGGTACTTACTCATTAACTCTATCAGTCAATCGATACACGAAAGGTAAACCTACATTTGCTCTTAAAGGTATATTTTCAGACTTTTATCTTGCGTGCAGACAAGCTAATGCATTCTGTACCATTTTTATCACTTTATTTCTAGTGAAACACATTCATCTGATTCGCTGTTCTTCGTGATAGGTGAAACTGTGTACTCTCGTAAAATGTCCTAAATATCAGTTTTTTCACAAATAGCTTTATTAAAAATTGCGTTTATTGTTTTAGGTGCTGAAGGGTTTCGTACGGTATTATTTATTTTGAATTGCTGATGAATTGTTTTTATTGAACAATGTTTTCTCACTCCAGGAATTGACTAAAATAATACATAGAAGCTCACATTTTCTGTTCATTGATTCTAAAGCTGCATTTCAGATAAGAAAAGATTAATATCTAATTTAAATGTTTTAAACTGTTGCTAATTGAAAAAATATATTCTTCTAAATGTAAATATATTCTTCTAAATTATGTTCTTCGAGTAAGAAAATCTATTCATTCTGCTAAATAGATTTTTTTATTCGAAGTTAACTCAATTTGACATTAAATTCAGTTATTACATGGGATTAAAATCTTAGGATTTCGCATGGCGAAGTATAGTCAATGTTCTGTCTCTTGCGCCAAAAACCCAAAACCAATCACATGAGATGAAAGCCATCATTACAGATTTATTATGTTATAGGTCTTTTACTTTAGGTAATTGTTTCTTTATAACAAATATATTCTTCGAAAGCCTATAATAGCATATAAATTTATTTACATATAACAAATTAGTATGTTTTGGAAATTTAGAGTTAGTCAAATTCTTTTATCTTTCTGCTAACTATATGAAATAAAAACCTTGAATAATTTTTGAATCGCCCTTCAAATTTTAAGCTACAAGCATTTTTCGAGATTTATTTTTACTGTGTATCCTATCTTTCTTGGATAATTGCTTTATTTATTTTACAATGCATAAATTAAATTTTCCAAACAGGAGGAATTCACCTTCTAATTTCTCAATAATGTTAATATTTTCCCAGTAATTCAAAATTAAAATTATATAAAATAATTTAATTTAAATGTAGAAGATATGAATAAAAGACATTAATCTTTATTAAAAGCTTTTGGGAAGAAAGACAGAACGCCATATATTTTTCTGGAAATGGAAGATAAATTCGATAAGAAAATCATAGATCGTATTAAACTTTTTCTCTATGTAAATGCTCTATTTCTTAAAGCATCGATGATATTTTATAATGAATATACATTAGGTAAATCTGAGATTAAAAAATGAGTAAAAATTATATTAATTAGCAAATGAAATTCAAAGATACTGTGAGTGTCTGTGTGTTGAAATTAAAAATGTATTAAATATTAAACCTTTGCATACATCTTATTTTATACATAATTTATTCTCAATTATTTCGCTGTAACTTATTTGAGTTAAAAATATAAATAAATTATTCTTATCGTTACCATGCTATTTCATAATTACTATCGGTTTATGAGTCCTTGAGCATTTCCGTAGGAATGCAGAAAAATCTTTTATAAAAGAAAGTTCTGAAGAAAGCAACCTGTTTTTGCTTCTCATTTAATGCAAAAATTTAAAATAAATTCTTTCAACGTAGCCAAGGAATCACATTGCTTAATTTACTTACAAGTTTCAAGGAAAATAAAATTCCTATTGCTTTTTAATATAGTTATTTATCTTAAATGAAATTTCTGCGTAACTGCTAGGTAATTTGCTGTGAGTCGAGGTTGAAATATCATCCTTTCAACTCAGTATTTAAGTGGGGTGAAATTTTAGAGACTAAAGAATTAGAGAACGTTGAGCAGATGTAAAAATGGCGCTGAAAATACCCCACTTAGTTAAATAAATTCTTCCAGAAAGAGCCAAATTATAAAGAACATTTCTTTATTGTTTAATTTACTGTAAACTCAGTCCACATCAGTCCTCCCTGTTTAAATAAGTAATTTTTGTAAATTTTAATGCAAGGAGAACAAAAAAAAGCGGGCATTCTGCCAATTACATGCCGAGCGTCGCAAATTCTTTTAACCTGCGACCACATGCTTTGAGAAAAGGCTTCCCTGTTATTCATAACTAAGGAATTATCATCAATTTTTATGAATTTTTAAATGTGCTCATTTGTCAGAAGTACGTAACTTCATAAATTTAGTTCGAAATCACTCATCTTAAATTAAATATCTTCCTTATTCAAATTATGTGAAACGATGTAATGATCATCTTCATTTGTATAAAAGTGGGTCTCTTTGTTAATAAAAAACTTTATAAATATTTTCTGGAAAAAGATACATGGTCCTTTCCATTTATTATTTAATTATATATGCAAATAAACGAAATAATTTTTATACTATTCCAAAATGCCACAGCATTAACTTAGGTTGCTTTATGTTTAAGAGAGACTTGCTGACGCAATTTGGTGGTAAACGAACGTAAAACTGTAAACTTTAGTCACTATATAAACAGCCACAGATGTTAGAAATGTGAGAAAAAAGTTCGTTTCACTAGGTATCTCTAATGCAAAAAATTTGAGTGCAATCAGTCTGTAATGTAGGGAAAAATTTCCAATTAACTAAGATATAATTTCTTTCATGATAATTCCAATAAATTTTCAATGCTTAAGTAAAAGTGTCATTTTTAAGAAACGAAGACTTATAATTTTGCTAACGAAAAGAAAATTGCCAGTTACTGTACAGAAATCCATTGATATGAATAATTTGTTAACCTCCTGATACAACCAAAGATTCGTATTAGGAAATAAGTCGGCTACTAAGTTTGAAATTTTGCAACTAAAGACAGCTATAAAGGCAGTGTGAAACTTAAAAAAGCCTCTATCACCAAATTATTCAAAAGTGCGAAACATTCTACCGAAATATTACTTTTCGTGAAAGAGAATATTTCACCTTACAAACGTGATATTAAATGACAATTCTGGCAGGAAAGACATTTGTTTACACTTGAAATATAACGTTCAGTAACGTTGCAAGTATTGCAATTTCTAAATTCACTAATGCATTCAGTTGCTAATGCAAGTCAGAACTGACATCCTAAATTGCTTTTTCAAGCCCATTTTAAAAGACAGTTGAACTATCCACTATATTGTTAAAGAAAACTTTACGATAAGAGAATAGTAGCTACTAATGTAAATAAATGACTGTCGAATTCAGAATTCAAGTAATACTTGAAATATTTATTCGATGCAACATTATTTACATGTAAGTTGAAACAAAGAAAAAGGTACTCACGAATGAAAGCACGAAAGAAAATAACTATTCTAAAGTCGTCAACCTTAATCCTAGTAAGGATTAGATAAAATTTAGCTTGACTTTTTAGCAATTATTAACCCATTATCGGCTATTGTCCCTTTTTTTAGACGCTTGTTTTCTGATTATTTGCACCTAAACAGTGCAATTTTTAGCTTTGATTGTTGCATCTGTATGTTGAGCTGACTGGTATAAAAGGTACAATTCCAATAAAAATAATTTATCTAATTAAAAAGATAATTAATTATAATTAAAATTTAATTAATGAATTTAATTAAAAAATTTAGAAACAGCGTTTTCTCTCATATTTCATTCATGTAATCGGATTAATGTAATTTTTTTTAAAAGTGAAATAATGGAGTTTTGACAGATAATGGGTTAAAAAAGAATGTTCAAAGTTTCGATAGAATATTCAAGTGATTAAATATAATTGTATGCACAATTAAAACTTACTATGTATAAGTGTCTGAAATTCATATCAGAAAAACAAACAGTTTTACAAATCTTCTGATTTATGAGAATTTCCAAGGGGTGTTTTTCTCTTCATTTTAAAGGAAACGGAATCGAAAGTAAGTTATACGAATTTCAAGAGTCAGTCTAATTGCTATTGTGATTCAATTTATTTATGTATTCAACTTAAATGATGGGCAATTGGCTTTTTAGGTGCACCAAGTTGAAAACGAAAACAGAAGGAAATTAGAAAGTATATACTTAAGAGTTAAAATTTTTAGAATGCCAAATCCTTATTGTATTACTATTAGTGTGAAGTTATTTCTTTAAAGATTAATGACAACAGTTAAGAACTAAAACGTAACTGATGAAATACGGACTGCATTTTGTTTAATTCCTAGTGGAAATCAAAAATGCAGTTTCAGTGTGAATTAAATTGCTTTTCTCCCTATGTCTGTGTTTATATAAATTAATTCAACTGAAGATATCTAGACTTAAAGTGTATTAAGTCGTTTCCAATTATATTTTAAGAAGTCCAATAACAAATTTATTTTGATATCGATGGAATTAAGATTTTGCAATAAAATTAAATAGGACACCGTTATTCTTATTAAGTCTTAAACCAAGGTAAGTTTTTCTACAAATACTTTTTAAACGGGATCGTATTCCCCGTACTCAGTTCACTGCTGCCAAGCATATATATTGACTTTCATCAAACTATTGCTGCCTTAAAAAGTATTTGAGCTTCGCAATAAAGTAGTTGTTGAAGCAAAAAAGAATGTGGTCATGAACCAAAATTAATTAGACATTCGATAAAAATTACACCAACCATATAAAATGGATGCAATTAATTGCAATAAAATTTTAAACTATCGGATTGAATAAATGAGTTCATGGTTTAATCATGAGGATAAGTTTTATAATACAAAATACCTTACTCACGATAATAATACAATGTTTTTTAAAATATTATAGATCTGTAAAGATAATATATAAATAAGAAATAATCCTTGATACAATTTGACATGTAAACATATATGATAAATTCAAAACCCTATAGCAGTAGAATTTATGCCTGTTAATTTTAACCTTCTTTAAGGCCAAAAACACCATTCATTCG
>BGPR01000060.1:1049411-1185936 GCA_013235015.1 Araneus ventricosus
TTTTCATTCATTTTTTTCTCTTGAATATTTATTTGTTATATTGGTAGCACCAAATCCATTTGAAAAGATTTTCATTTACAATTTGATTGGCATTTTTTAACCTCAGTTCGATACATTTAATTAAATTTATGAATCAAAACCGAAAGTATCCTTTCATTCACTTAAACAAACACATGGAGGCATTTCAAATACATCATCAGAAACGAAACTTAAACAATATTAAACCCCATAAATTGTTAATCATCCGCTATTTTGGAAAAATCTTATTGGAAATTTATTCGCCCCAGGAACTTCTGAATAAGCTACCATTCCCACGAAATTCACAAGTTCCATTTACCTATTAAATAGACGCTTTAAGAATCATATTGTAGTCTTTAATGACAGCTTATTATTCAGCACATTTTCATAAATATCTTTAGTAAATGACCGCAGGTAAATTCAACGAATACGTGTCGGAATATTTAGCAAACTTACTAAGCTAAATTCAGTGGCTTCATTTATAATATATTCGCATTCATTGTAAGCTCGAATAATTTTTCTAAATATCTGTTGAATTTTATGTAAAATTTCTGAAAGATTCTCTTTTGCTTTACATACGTCATAATATTGACTTTATATATTTTATTATATTCACTTTTATAAATTTTTTTATTATTTTTTCAGTACCTGTTTAAACCATTTTACAGTAATAGATGACATATGCCTCAATTATCTATAATTTGTTATCGAAGAAATTAACACCTATGCTCTTATTTATTAAAAAATAGCATTTTAAAGTACAGAGTTATAAAAGAAACACAATTTAAAAAGATTTCCTAGGTTAATATCTCAACTAAACAAAATTTCACGACAGTCAGAAATAAATAATGTATTTCCAAATAAAAATTGCATTAAAACCTAAGAAAAACGTGAGAGAATAGAATGGTATCGTTTTGTTAAACAAATCTTAATAAAAATATCGCTAACAATATTTTTGGAGCCTACATTTCAAGAAATCTTAACAGAAAATTGCCATGGGGGATTCTTTTTAGGAAATATATCATTAGTTAATTTCCTCAAGAATGCATCAGAAGATGTTCAAAACGAATTATTTTATAAGTTTTGTTATGCAATCCTTTCTGCCAATATAATTTATTAAAATCAATTGAATTCAAATTCAGAATTTTGTGAGTAGATTATAAAGTTAAGACAGTTTAGAAATTCAAAAAGCATAATTTATGTCAAAAGCCACTTAAACACTTTGTAGTTCGTGAGACTCAGAGTCGAATTTCTGGTGGATACAAAAATTACAAAATTTTATTTATTACAATTACAATGAAATGTGTTTAATTAGAAACTGACGGGATCGCATTAAAATTCCATTTATCTAAAAATTCGAATTAAGTAAATCTATGTATAAAAATTAGTACTGTAAAACTCCGATAAACCGTCACAGCACGGACCCGGGCTGTGATGGATAACCGAATAGACGGATAACAGAAATCTCTTTATACACATGCACAGTAACGTGATTTCACTGCTGTCTTGGGACGAAAATGAAAATGAATTCCCTTAAGAGTTAATAATATACATACATATTGTATTCAATTGTTACAAAACGATCACTATAAACTTCAATATAAGAGAAATAATGTGCAGAAATGTATTTTAGTACTATAGACTTGCGTTTTTAGACGAAGACGTATAATAGAAACAAACGGTTAAACGAGTGACTGTTGATAGATGCTTTATTGTAAAAGAAACGCAACTGGAAAAGAAAGTAAGAGGAAAGGACAATTTTAAAACAAAAATAGCAGGAATTATTAATTTTAATATTTCATTGTTTTTTAATAAACATTGAATATTTAATAAATGATCATGTCAATGAAGATTTAATTTTAATAAAAAAACAGTACACAGCACCTTGAATGTAACAATCGTAGAATGCTATTTCAATATTAGCAGTACAGTTAACATCTAACTTGTTAGAATTTCATTAAAGTGAGTAATATATTGATTGTTCTTTTCAATGCATACATCCTACAGCTGTGAAGTACTCGAGTACATTAAGGGCCTTAAAAATCATTCATTTATGATTACTGAGGACATAAATTACTGACAAATTTCAGTAACGAAAACAATTCAGAATAAAATCACTTCTTTACAATCTTAAATTTCCAATTAACTTCGAATTAACCGATATAAAATAGAATTATAGACTATAATTTAATATTACACTTATCAAAAATTCAAGGCGCCAGAGAAAATTTCGAATTAAAAACGTTCAAATTAACCAAGTTACACTATACATAGATTTCCAACACAAGAGCCTTATTTACGTAACATATCAATATAAATTTAGATATATTTTCATGGAAATAAATGGGAATGTGTAAATTGAATTAATATTCTTAAGAATTATAAATCCAAACTTACCTGCATGTTGGACACCTTTCCCCAATGCAATAATTGTGAAGATCAACAGAAAATAAGGACCTGTGCCTTTTAGAAACATCTCTCCAGAAAAGTACCAACCTGTAACGAAGAAGACAGTGCTGCAGAAACTGTTCCCAAATCATATTCAGAAAAAATAAAAACGTAAATTACCTGTTAGGAAAGGTCCTAAATGTCAGTCATGATTCGACTTAGATTTAAGCAATGTGTTTTTCAAAAGGATTAACAAAACATTAAAAGGCGCGATCCCTTCTTTGTGATGCCTTCTTATTTTATTTTTTTCAAAATAAAAGCTCTGAGAAAGAATTTTTATTTATAAATAGGCTGATAAGTTTAAGGTATTTTTTGGAGAATAAGTTTAAATGGTTAAAACTGAAATTCCATGAACGTAAAAAAATGTTCATTAAATTGATCCTCAAATAAACACTTTAGAAGCTTTTGTAAAGCACTAATGTTGAATCGGCATTATACATTTTATTTGTCACGATACGACAAAACCGAAGACAAACTTCATAAAAAATCTCACAACAAATTCCTTAATTTCTAAAGAATATCTTTGCATATATTTATATGCTGTACTTACCAATAAAATCATATCCATTTTATTCCCGCTATTCTTTTGTGCTTATGTCTGTATTACATCAATATAGAAAAAGTTTTATACCTTTCCAAACAAGAAAATGATGCTTTATTGAACACACAAATTTAAGTTTTTCTTGAAATTACCCTTGTTTGAAACAACAATAAACGTTTATGATTAGCAACAGAAAATCGATGGAAACGAGCAATGGATGTAAAAAGTATAAGATAATACAAATATAATGGAAAAGTCACAAAATTATTCTAAACATAAA
Organism: Araneus ventricosus; assembly: GCA_013235015.1. Classification (NCBI taxonomy): domain Eukaryota; kingdom Metazoa; phylum Arthropoda; class Arachnida; order Araneae; family Araneidae; genus Araneus; species Araneus ventricosus. The sequence continues at coordinate 1,052,699 of BGPR01000060.1, forward strand.
ATAAAACATTGAAATTATTTATTTTATTAATTTGCAGTTTTACAGATTTCAGTGATGCCATTCCCATTTTTATAATACAGATGCCATAATTATACAAAAAAATTACATATGCATGAAAACTGTATACCTACTTCTGTTTCTTATAATAAGATCCGATTAAGATTCTTAATGATATTTACTGTTTATATCTTTAGAAAAAGGCTCTTACCTGAATTAGTTTTCAATAACTATACATGTGTGTGTTATGCTTAGAAAAAAAGTAAAATCATAATTAATTAATTTTACTACTCACTTAACAACGATTTAATATATGGAAAAGAAGGAGTACTATATAATACATCAAAGTAAAATATTATATGAATAGCTAAATATGTAATGAAAAAACTTATTTTATTGTATTACTATAATAGGGATTAAATCACTCAAGGAAATGAACTGCTATATCTTAAAATATTATGAAAAAATATTTTTCAACCCATTTAATAAATTGTTCGTCTAGTTTAAGTGCACTTCTTTCTTAATAAACAGTTTTTATTTAATTATTGTTATTATATTGTCTATAAGCTGTTATAAATGCTGAATTTGCAATATGATTTAGTACCCATACTTCAGGTAATACTCACAAATTTATGTTCGACTAATGAAACAGCCTTGGATATATGAGAAACTTGTAAATTTCTGTGTTGTGTATTTCTGTGCAGTATAAATTATAGAAATTCTTTTGCTAAGATTTGCAAATATTCCGGGAAGACATTTCTTACGTTTCATAAATTTCCATACACGCCCTTTCATGAATTTAGAAATTCTTCAAACCAGTTCAATATTAGAATTCCCTCCCAAGAAAGCCACATTAAATATTAACTATTATGATTAAACGCATGTGCACACACACACACACACACACACTTACTTAGATAATATATATTTCCAATTATTCATTTACGCAAAAGAGTTCATGTGCACTATATGAATATACTAGGTAAGTCAAAAGGAATCCCTGGTTTTAATGATTTATATGCAAAGAGGTAGTTGCTGTATTTATTTGAAGTATTCATACTTCAAGAGGTAATATGCACAAGTTTTGAATGCAAGCATCACAGGTGTTTAATATGCCCTCATTTTGGTTTACGTTAGTCCTGAATGCAGCTCCTGGCAAAGAAATGCTTCGATATTGGCCAATCACATGATGAAAACTTAGTGCACCTCAGAAAATTTTGTGGCAATAAACGAGTTTGACAGATTATCACTACTGATATTCCCAGCATCAACAAAGACATGCTACAGAAGATTCGGCAAGAACTGCATTACAGACCAGATATGCCGTATAACAGCGTCTATTGACCATCTATGATGCTTGCATTCAAAACTTGAAGTTTAATACCACATCACACAACCGTCTCTAGAGCTCATGTGGCCCCTATGTTTGAACATATTACCTCTTGAAGATTGATGGCCGCTGTGGCCTATTGGTAAAGTCTCCAGGTTCCAGGTTCGAAACCCTATACCAGTGAAGATACGCCGTGTTTTGGGTCTGTTGCACGTTAAATCGTACGAAGGGGGTGAAACGTCCTCCTACTGGTGTGTTGCGGAAGTTTGGAGACGGAAATGTCAGCCCAGGTTTCGTCCTTATCATCTGACTGCGGTTCAAAATTAAGTGGTTCGTCACAAAATAGCCTTCGTGTTGTTTCAAAACGGGACGTTAATATAACTAAACTATCTTGAAGAATGTATCTTTGAAATAGACATAGCAACTAACTGTTGCTGAGAAAAGCTAAAAAAATAATGCCATTCATTTTGACTTCACATTGAATTTACTGAAAAAAATAGTAAAATTACGTGACATGAGTTTTTTCAGAGGTATTTTACTCAGTACAAAATGTTCAATTGATGTACAAGGGTTCTTCCAAGAAAAACACCATTTACATGAATGTATTTTTGGCGGTTATAGCATCCAAAAACTGTTGGGATATTTTATTGGAAAAGGTCTTAATATAAAGAAATTTGATTTTGAAATTCAATTTATGCAATAATCATATTTAAATAATTGAGATTGTGTTTATTGTTTATTATTTAGACTTCTTTGAAGGACAATAAATTTCAAATCGCGTTGTAAAATTCAAAAACTTGCTTAAAATATTTTTGACATTTAAAATGGCTTAACAAATTTTACCATTAAAGAAACGTCTAATAAGGGAAAGTATTCATTTTTAAGTTTTAAAAAATGTTAAGAATGTTCCGTATAAAATGAAAGCTTCCACGTTAAAATGAAAATAGTATAGAATGTTAAAATATAATTTCACATTGCCACATTTTAGACAAACCATGAAAGAACTGCTCGATGCAAGACCAATAGAGGAAATTAATGAAATGCGTTTAATTTATTTCTGCTTTATTAATACATATAATTTATTTTAATATCAACTTTGTTAAATGGAAATTTTGGAGCCAATTTAAATGAAATGAAATGAAACCAGATTATATCCATTTTATTGTTTTAAAAAGCACTATGGCTTTAAATTAATTAAAATATCTCCTGATTCGAAAGTTTTATAATTGAATAAATTAAGGAATTAATGATTTTGCAAAATCTGCTGCTTTTGGAAATAATTCGAAAGATCTTCAATTACATTTTTTAAAAAAAATCTTAGGTATCCAAATTAAATTATCACAGTTTTAATTACTGTAAAACATTCATTCAAGAAAGTCCAAAATTAAGAGATGCGACGCGATACATAAATCATTAAAGACAACTACTGTCATATTACTTCTGTGTGATTGAACACCATTGGTCGACATGAACATTATTATTCCTTTGATTAATATATTAAAAGCCATATCGTGATTTTCCTTAAATAATTTTTACAAGCTCTCCTTAAATAAAAGAACTGTTTCATTGAAAAACCGGCTTTAAAACCTGGTAAAATAACTTTACCTTTATTCTAGAAGGTGTTTCAAAAATGATAGTATTGATTTATTGATCTCAATCGAACAATATCAGATATTCTCTCGGAGATACGCCTTGTGAATTAAAATTTTAAAGGCAGAGTTACATTGAACATGTACAAAAATAACGGCCATAAGATGAATATTAATGTGTTAGGTTCCACCCAATTAATATGTGAAGAAGACTGGTATTGAACTCGATTTTCCTTCACAAGGGTGTGGTCACCTAATCACGAAGCAGTCAAATGGATGAGACGTTTCGATCCTTTGCACGTTATTTTCGCCTTGAAAAGACTTAATGGATTTTGTACTTCTTTGCAACACTTAATATTTTATATTTTATTAAAAGACTTCCAATGCCCTACATTTATTGACAATGATACGTGTACAGCAGTGCACATCTCACGACTATCAATAATTCAGTTGAAATGTTTGAACTGTGAAAAAACATTCTGAATTTTTTTGTTTTCAAATTTTGAGTAAAGTTGTCCTGTTGCTCATTGAAAAACCTTAGTTTTGTTACAGTGATTTTTTCACAATATCTGGTGGACGCCTTGTATATAAGACGAAGTGTAAGCAGTTTTGTTGCGCTGTAATCTGCATTTCTGGTTACTTATTTGTCCTGCAAAATTCTTAATAGAATCATTTCCTAGTCACGTGATACACGTCATATGTTCAATGTCTGATGTTATTGTCAAGTTATTGTTCAATTTCCGAATCCATTGTTCATTACGCGGAACAAAAAAGGACCTGACGTCACAGTAAAGAGTAAAATAATAGTTGTTAAATGTTATATAGCATACGAAGTAACATTGTTAAATGACTACAGTGTAGCTTAAATTGACTCAATTTTGTTTTGAAAATCTATTATACTGCTCGATTAATTCAAATCCCAATTCTATACCTTGGAGATTTTTACCTGATAATTATCAGTAATCTAGTATCTTACTATTTCCCAATAATGTTACCGTGAAACGAAACAAATAATAAAAGTTGACTATAACAAAAACGAACATATCAATATGAAACGAAGAATCAGTTATAACGATATGCAGCAAACAGAAAAAGTTGAAACAGAGGGGTGCATACAAGCCCGGCTTCGAAGCCGTGCTGTAAAATCTGAATGATCGGAACTCCACGACAGCAACTCGGGCACTGAAGTTGGTATCCTAACGGCAATCACCAGCCACGGCCCAACCACTCCCCAAGTAGATAAATCCCGTCATCGGATTGGAGACGACTACCCCACACCCTGCTATACCCTCCAGGGAAGCGAGAACACGCTTACTTATCCGGTGGCTTCTCATGCATGTACTCGCTGTGTCCCTCAGAAGGACATAAACACAGGGATATAATTAAACCTTAGGAAGCATTAAGTAATGAAATGTCGTGAAAACATAAATACAATGATGAGTATAATAACACTATTACATGACAAAATTCCGAAAAAGGGTTACTTTATAAAATGTTACTTAATAATCATCCGCAGAAAGTATTAATTTCCGAAAAGGAATAATCTTTCTATTTTTCCAGCAATTGCTAAAATACTGATTTTTTTCTTGTTACATAACATTTCCAATATTCTATTGCCTAACGATGCATCATTACAGTAAAAATTATATTAAGAAGAAGAAAAAAACGAAATTGACCCATTTCAGAAATTGTTTGAGTATTTTTCTTCTATACACAACTGAAGAATTCTAAATAAAATATTAATTATCAGCTTTATACATATATGTATATGACTAAAGCATGCAGTTTGAAAACTAAATTTAAAATATGCATACGAAATAAATAAATTTGTGTTAAATGGTTCTTTACTAACGTTAAAGATATTTAAACTTTTCTGATTTTTCTTAAGTCGAAGAAACATGTTTCCAGGCATAGATATTATTTCCGTAGGAAATATTTCAAATCGCTTCTAATTAATGCAGTAAAAAGAAAATATTTCACTCTTGGGAATCATAAAATGGTGGTTTAAAGAGCCAAAGATGCACATAACGTCATGCATTTAAATGTTCGCAAATTTTTCATCCGTCTTTAAGACATCTTAATTTGCATAAATACCACTTTGAGCAGTTTAGAGCAAATTTTTTCAAATTTAAATTAGTTAGGGTTAAGTAAAGATACTGAATATAATTTTCATATTTAATTTATGCCATGATTCATATTAGAAACTGCAGGGAAGATTAAATGCTACATTGGTTTTAAAGCTTATACGATAAGGTATCTTAATGTGCGAATCTACATTACGTATCGCATACTAAAGATGATTTTCTAAGAATTTCGAAGTTTAATTTTGAAATAAAGAAATTGAATTTTGAAAACTACGACAAATCCATTTTTATGCTGTTGAACAACTATATTTCAGAAATTAGGAGAATTCAGCTGATTTGAAAAACTAGATTATTCCTATTAACATTAGGAACAATGTAAGGCTCCTAACTACTTAGAGTATTGTTAGTAAACATGAGAAATGCATGCCTAATATTTGAATTACGGATTTCAAAAACAGAGATATGAGTCTGAAAAGCGGTGAGATTTGCAGATTGACGTGATGGCTACAATACAAAGACGCTTTTAAAATTTGCACTGAGAGAGTAATTCAAAACTCATTAAGTTATGCAGTGTTGGTTGATATGTCCATTGATTTAATTTGCCCTGTACATATTTCCTATCTTTTTCTTTGTCCATGCTTTTTTACACTTGATTCGTCGTTAACTATTTAAAAGTGTGAAACAAATATTTCATAAAAAAATTTGAATCCGTTGAACAATAAAAAAATTTCCTGGAAGTGCATTGCTCAAATAATGTAATAATAAATATAGTAAAATTGGTAGGATTACATATTTTAATTTTTTTGAGAAATTATTGCAAAAAAATAAAGATTCTAGAGAATTTAGAGAAAATCTAGAGAAAGAGAAAAAACAAATTATTTTACACCATTCATCTAAGACTGTTTTCTTTATTAAAAATTTAAATAATATGGATTTCTTAATCGATCTAATGGCATTAGAATTATGACTTATAAAACTCATAAATACTAAAGTAATATACTAAAATAACTAAAACAATGAAATAAACTAACATACTAAAATAATGCCTATAGCTAAAACAATACTTTTAGTAATTGTTTTAGTATGATTATAAAGCTAGTTGGTTTTTATGTTTTACTAAACACTCACATTTATGTGGATTAAAATAAGACAGAGAACTTAAAATTGGAACAAATTTCTATCTAATTGCATGTTCAAACACTTATTACCCTATATTCGTTGTGCTATTATGTGAAATATATATATTCACAATTACTTTGAAATATTTATGTACTGAACAAATTTATAGAGCTTTTAATAATGTTATTGTAGTTGAGGTTTAAGCGATCTTTCGAAAATAATCAGTATCCTACCTTCATGGATATGTCTTTAATAGTAATAATTATGCTTTCCATTTTGAGTTTTAATTGGCTTTTCTAAGATAGGATTAATTTAAACAAATTAAATAATTACTTACTTTTTAATTATATATCTACGTACTTGTAAATTTATGTAGAAGTTTTCGTTTCTAATAATAGCTAAAGTATTATAATTTGCTATCAAACAACTCCGTTTTGTGTTATTAGCAAACTTGAGTGATGCAATTTCAGTAAAAGACAGAAATGTACAGTTATTCGCGAAAATACAAATAAAATAAATCATATAACTTACTTGGACGTTATGTTTTATTTGACGATAGCTAATGATCAGCCCATTCCCCAATCAATTCATTTTCGTTATTTTTTCTGTCTCATGACTTCATACGAAATTTGAGATTTTCAAATAATAGAGGAGTACGAACTCTAATTACCGAAGCAAGCTTCTAATATTTATTTATTTGCTTAAACAAATTCCGATTTTCGTAGCTTTGTATTAACTACCATTTAAAAGATAATTTAATGGTTTTAAATCCTAGCAATTGCAACAACCTGTTACGATCTAGAAAGCTCTTAGATAGGAGGAGAAAGTACTTAAGTTTACTGAAAGAAGCATGAAATTAGCTTCTTAAGTTTGATAATTAATGTTAGAATATTTAATCAGCTTTAAGAAAATTACAAAAGCGCTAAGGGGCATTTCCAAACATTCAGAGAACATTACTCTTCTCTACTTCCTTAAACCCCTTAAGGTTCAGAAAGTTTTAAAGATTTATAAACCTGAAATATTGTATGATGAAGTGCATCTTAATCAATCTAATTTATAATTATGCATCAATATGTGTGCGTGTGGGTGTAATCTAGCATTCAAAATGTAGAACTGAATTAGGATCTAGAGCTTTAGAATGTAATATCATCTTTTCGTTTTCTATAGATACAATGAATAACTAATTAAAGGCATTTAATTGTTGTTTAGTTATGTATCTTTATTATATATATTCAGTTAAATTGAAAATTTTAGTAATAATTATTCACTTTAAAGTATTTAAGAATGAAAGACTAAATTTTTGAGCAACATATGCAGCAATATTACGAAATGTACAATGTACATACAGCATTATGAATGTTAAATTTAAAGAGATTGCGCTTACACCTAACTGTCGGAAAAATAAACGCAATCAAATTTTATAATGAAAAATAAAATAGTTCAATCGCCCTCATGCAATGGTTCAAACTCAAATGATCATCGCTGCAACAAAGACCAAACCAATTTTTTTAGAACGGAGTGCAAATATTTGAAGGAAAAAAGTTTGTGTCTATGGAGTTGGATATTGAATTTGGTATTTGATTCTGGGGTTTTGCCATTATTTACAGGGCTCACCAGTGTAAAGATATTTTCCTGACCACAATCCCGGCAATGAGAATGAAACAATCTCCTTCCTCGTTTTTAGAAAATTTGGGCAACACCAGGTGGAGACAACAATTTACACTTTCAATAACAAAAGAATAAAACTTTCCCAACTTTGTCAACTAAAAATATTGATATTCTTCGCATGGATAAAATGCGTATAGAGTTGATCTTTTGTCATTTTCTTTCATTTCAGATACCTGTAGTTAGACCGAAGATGAAGAATACAGACCTAGAAATCTCCAAAAATGTATTCTTCAATGTCTTCTGTGCTTCCGATCTTCACTTACTACACATTTATATATGTCTCATGACCTGTTTCCCTGATCGCAATTTACTTGTTTAATTTTTTGAACATGAAATGTCAACACTTCAGCTTTGTTCTGTATCGTAAATATGAGCTCCAGAAAGAGTCAAAAAGAGTTCTCAAACCTTTGTGAAGTGATTTGGCCTTTTTAACAAGAATACTTATCGAAATTTGCAAACTATGTGGCTGACAGAAATCTGGAGAAATTGGAAGCTCAAGAGTGGGCTAGAAACCAGTAAATATGCCTAGAAATCTTCGTGAAATGTGTTATATAAGGAGTATTTGAATCGTAGTATATGTCATTTTATTTTATTGCCGTAACTTCACGTATTCTTCACTTTCCATCAATTAGGCATCATTTCTTGTTGTTGATTAAAATATTCTTGCAACCCTTTTTTGATAATATTGGGTTGCAATTAAAGCTGAAATTCTGATATGGTAATAAATTACTAGACTAATAATTTTTCAAACTACTTTGCATTTAGGTTATTGACTACATATAAAGTTTTAATCAAAATTTTACGATTCTGACTCTTCAAAGCAGAATTAATTTTAACTCCAAAGCCCTCTCGAGATGGAAGTTTTTTCAAATGTTTTCATCCATGAAATCCTCACTACCAAAAAAAAAATTTGATAGACATAGTAATTAGCATTTCAAACGACATGGTTAAGCCAGGTTTCCATATCTGAGCTTCTGTAATTTTCAGTGTTGACATTCTTTCAAAATATTCGCTTGTCAAAATAATGTCCTGAATATAATTGTGTTAGAATTACTTTCTGCTTGTATTAGAATCACTTTCCACATGGCGACGCCGCGACTTAACATCAGATATCATTTATGAAATAGGGCGATTAACAACCAGTCTGAAATATATATGGTGTTAGTTCTCTTCTTATGCGACTGTACTGAAAAAATTGAGCAGCATTACTTAATAGGTATTGGTAATGCATTTCATATCTACAAGGAACTGCAATGGAATGGTTACACATCGATGACAGTGATCACTTACGACAATAGTTTAAATTGTTTCAGAATTTTAAATTAATTGGGAAAGAAACTACAATTATAAATCCAGTGCCTGAGCTTCAAAACATTTTTCTTCAGAAATCAATAATTTCATTCTCCAAACAGTACTTCTAAAGTATTTGTTGCATTTATTGCAATTCTGTCATCAACTGAATAAAATGCCGAAGCATCTCTTTTTCATTGCATATTTTTGTTTAGAAATGCTTAAGTAGTTAAACATCACATCGTTAGCTGTAAACAATGACATTTATCCTTTTTGAGTCTCAATTTTTCTTATAAGATTAATCATACTCCCTTTCTAGTGAACTTTGGTATTTCAAAAATATTAAAACAACTGTTGGTGTTACTCGTATGTATTTACCGGTTTTTAATAATTCATTTTACCAACAAATTTTATGACACATTCCTTTTGAGAATTCGTCTTTATTTTTAACATATTGCATCCTAAGGAGCACCTGAGATGTCTAAATGGATGTGTCTGATTTTTTCCTTTTAAAATAATCGCTTCTAATGACTTAATTACAGTTTTCATAATCAAACATTTTGTAATTAGACGCATGAGCCAAACTTGTCATTAAAGGATTAAAAGAGGTATTTCATTTTTATTTTACAAGAATGAATCTCTTCTAATTTTAATTACAGAAATAGAAGAAATCTATTTATCAGTAGGGTCGCATCGCCAAGGACCAAAGGTGAAATTCGGCATCAATATGGAAAACTAAACAATCGAGTGAATGTGTTGCTTACATTTGCAGCCAAGTTGCCTCTTAACAAACCTTGACGACGGCCGAATTTTTTGCGACTGTACCGGAAAATAGATTTGAAACTCAGTCACTTTATTTCTTTTTCCAAATTTTTATCTTTGTTTTTTCGTGTCTATGCCCTTCTCGTTTGTCATCACTGCAAGGCGATGCTTAGTATGCTTAGATTCACCAAAATAATGGGTTACAGGTAAGATCATTTTTATTAATTCGCAAACTTTCCTTACATGCAGTTGGTAGCTATAATGATCAATATTCATACTTTATAGGATTTTTGATATTACGACAATTTATTTAAATAAAAACAAATTCCAAAAATATTTTTGCAGAATAAACAATGATATCAGCAAAGATCAGTTGTTTCTTTCACCAAAAAATCAACGTGTTCTTAATCAAAAAACCAAAAAAATATAAGTATCGTCTAGCTTTCTTAAGTGGTAGAAACATCATAATATCTCTAGTAGTATATCTATAAATGCATCCAAAAAACTATATGTAGGACGTGGCGCATTTTACACATTATTCCGATTTATGCAATGCGACTTAACATAAATATTCAGAAAAAATTGGATGACAGCTTTAAGATCTTAAGCATTATTTACGATTATATAGAAGCCAATGAACACAATATCTGTTTAAGAATTACGATATTTAATGATTGCCATTTTCATACTCTATGTTCTATAACAGCATAATGGGTCCGTATCTCAAGAAAGAGCAAAATCAATACCATGAAATTTAATACGAAATTTTTGAAAGGTAAATGCATTCCATTGTTCAACTGTCCATATATTTTCCAAAAGTCATTAAAATAACGCCGCTCGGTTGAGTAGGTTGTTTAGCTCCATGAACAATGAATTTCAGTCACCAGACCTTTCAATTAGCAGAGTACTTGGCACTTTCCTAAGTAACAGGCTCTGAGAATTCCCTGCCCGGATAACTAATTAGTTGTTACCCTTACACTACAGGTTGACGTCATAGTCTTGGTTTCTTTTATTCATTGTTATCGAAAAGACTTTTTTTCGAATGAACTCCAGAAAAATTTGTTTTAAATTTGATCAATACAATGACTTCAAATTAATAAGACGATATGATTTAAAAAAAACGTCTTACAATTAAAATTGTATATACTGTTATTTTGTTTTGCCCTTTTAAATAACTTTCAGTGGAATTAATTATTATATGAAAAGCTAATTGATTTCAGAAAATATGATTCCATTGCCTTTAGTTTGATAATCGTGAACGAGTTTACATTTCATTCATCATTAAAATATATAGATATGTAATTATTATATTAAAATCATTAATTATATTATAACTTAAATTATTAGTTATTCGCTTCACATTTGTCAAAACCAAGCACATAAATTATATACAAAATTTATAAAGCTTTATGATTTAAAAAATCTTTGCTTTTGTAACAATAAGCTTATAATATAAACTAAACATGCGCTTGTAATAGTAGAATATTAAAAGCAAATAAGACTTTATGATACACATTCCATATGATATATGAGGAATAATAAAATGTGTACTCCAATTTCTTACTGTAACAGACATAAAAAAATGTAAATCTAGAGATATTATGAGTTAATTTTCCTGTTGCAACTTTCCATTTGGCGTGAAGCTTCATAAGGCAGTACAAACGAAAATATCATCAAAAACACTTTTTAAAACATACACTTCTGAGAAGAAATCATTAGGGAAAGGTACATTCAGCTTAGGATGAAACAAAGTGAGATTTCAGTCTAAGTTTCGATGGATATATAGATATGGATTCTTAACAAACACGCTTAAATTTTGTTAATGAATTTGAACTTGAAAATAACTTCGGAGAAGACAGTGATATCAGAATAAAAATGAGACATTGATGTATATGAAGCAATGACTGACGAATGTTTAGACATAACTTCTTGGAAAAAATGCTTAATGCTGAACAGATATGGAATATTTTTTACATATAAATGTTTATGCTTCTTTACTCGTTTATAAATAATAAAAAACTTGGCCAAAACATTTAAAAACTATTTCAGAGCTTTGAAAATATTATGCTGTCATATATGATTATGAAATAAGATAATGATGCATTACAATTGCACAAACATGTTATTCGCCGCTTGTGTATAAAGGTTTTATTGGAATTAAATTATATGCTTTCAGATCCTCCCATATGCCTTTTTTGTGAAAAATACACGCAGAAAATTCACATAGTGTTAGTTGTTGAGTACGTATTTCGATATATTGATTTTAACTAAATCATGACTAAAATATAGTCATGATTTAGTTAAATGCTAGAAATATTTGTAATTATGCAATTTACAAAATCGTGTTCAGGCAATAAATAAATAAAAATAAGTTTGAAAATTCAATTAAAATGCTTGCAGTCATTAATTAACTAGGTACGTGACAGTTTCATTCGCTTTCAAAATTAATTGCATATTTTCTTTAGAATTAAGATTCTTGATGCTTATTTCTTTGCGTTTAAGATTTTGGTTTTACTTTAGGATCTTCTTGTGTTTTTTCTTTGATGTAGTGTAGAAAATTTAAAGAGGATTTAGACTGAAGCATCATCTTCGGCGTCTAACTAAAGTTGAGAATTACGAGGCACGTCCCAAAATAACACACATGCAGCTTGAAAACGGGTTCTTAGTCTAACTAAGAATCTTCAGAAACTTTGTTCTTTTCACATCTCCTGCATGTACGCAAGATTGGGAATTAAAAAATGAGTTATTCGATTTTTTAGCCTTATTTACTATGTAGAAGTTTACTGTAGAATGTTACGCAGATCATTTTGAGTAAGTTAATATTAGATATTGGTCACACAATCCTAGAACTCCCGTAATTGTTGATGCTCAGGCGTCTTTTTTATATTTTTCAGTGTCTTCCAACCTGCAGGACACTTTTCCGTCAATTTCTTTCGAAATTTATCTTTCTGGAGATCGAATTAAACTGTTGAATTCATTATCATTAATATACCACAAATTCCTCAGAAATCAGAATTAACAGACAGCAGAGTTATCATTCACACGGAATCCAACAGAATCAGGATGCCACATTGAAGGATAAAATAAAAAATATAAATTATAAAAAAAATCTTTAGAATTACTTTAGGTATACATCCGATCTTTCAAGAACTAGGGAACAAAGAAAAATCAGCAGTTTTTTCCCATAAAATTATACTTTTATTTGAATTTTCAACTGCGTTCGAAAGGCGTGCTTAACGGAAATGATGCCGAATTTGACGATGGCTTTCGTTAACTTCGTATCGTATAAAACAATGTCAGCAGCAATTCAAATGACTGCATAAGAGTTACCCAGTTCTGATACTCCTGGTAGCACTAAAACCTGATTTCCATACTCTTCTGTCACTCGAATACTCTGTTCTTCTCACTTTTATATGCACCCTTCTGGTAGGAACAAAGTGAGATCGTCTCAAGTCAAAATCTAACAAATGTATGTGTTACTCATGACTTTCTTGGTTATCAGGCCTTCCCAGCTGAAGACGAACACATCCCTAGCGGATTTATCTTGAAGCACAGATAAGCAAAAATTGAAAATTCCATTTCCAACAATTAAAATTCAAACTATATCTCAAAGTGTTCGAATGTTGGTTATTTTTTTCTATTACAGGTTTTTCTGATGCAGAACAGCTGTCTTTAATAACTCCTACTTCGAAATCAATAAGCTGAGCTTATTTGTACCTTTACTTTATATTTTTCATCGTTTACACCGAAACAAAATACAAAGTACACATTCTAATCGTGGCCCAGCAGCAAACTTCTAAAAGATTGGAGATAGGCATATACTTCGATTGGAAAAATACTCTGAATATCATAAAGAATTATATTTTATGTTATTTGAGTCAATCGATGTACATCTGAAAAAAACTTCGATGTCAAAATTTTTGTGCAAAGACGAGTTATAACAAAAATAAAGAAATGTTTACTTCTCCCTGTTTTTTCTGAAGCTTTTGCATTCATTCTTTTTTACCCATTCTATCCATATAATACTTATTATATATAAAAAAATATTTGTTTAGCATAAAAATATTTTAATTATTAAAAATAAATATTTTACACATTTTCAATAGCCATGCAAGTGGAAATCTGACTCCAATCTCCACAGTAAAAAATAAACTACCCCATGTTCTCTATACCTACTGCTCTAATCCCCTCCGTTGAAACCATATATTAAGGTACAGTAAGTAACAACAGCAAATTTTCAGAAGTTCCTAAAACTTCTAACAAAAAAATGGAGCTTCAAAAAGACTCCCAGTGAAATCAATTATTTCTTCAGCATAAAAATATATAAATTATATACAAATCAATATTTTACATATTTGATATAACCATAACGTTAAATAAATCTGAAAAATTGGCAAACGCAGGTGTAAATCTGACTCCAAGCACCCCAGTAAAAAAATTAACTACCCAATGTTTTTTGTATCTACTACTCTAACCCCTCTTTTTAAACCGCGTATGAAGATACAGAAAGTAACAACAAAGATTTTCAGAAGTTTCTAGAACCTGATAAAAAATGGCGGGTCAAAAAGACCCAGAGCCTTTGCTTGCGGGTTAAATTTAGATGCGTTGTTAACGTTTACAAAATTAAAAAGCGTTGATTAAACAACATATGCTTGGAAAAGAAAATAAGTGTTGTTTGAAAGTGACAGAGAAGAATAATATGCCTGCCAACAAATATTTTTTTGGTCTTTTTAATGAAAAGAAATGGAAGCAAATAAATAAATAAAACTTCACTCTAAGGAAATAAAATCTAACATTTAGTTAGTGATTATTAAGTATCCCCAAAATATAAAATTTTGAGCTTAAGTAAACGGATAAGTAAAAAATGTTTAAGAAAGTTGCTCTCACTCTTCATACTTCACCTTAGAACTAGAAAAAGAAACAAAACTAGTTCAACCTTGCGTGGGCTAAAAATCCTATTATTACAGAGTTGCAAATAAAATAAAACTGTGCTAAATTAAGCTCCGAAGACATTAGATGGAGACAGATGTAACAACTTTCTAAATTTCGCGACGCACACTTAAAAGCATTATCTCGGAATCTCATGGTGTACACAAATTTTGGCTTGGCTTAAACCCACTCACAAAGCTGAAAGCATCATCTAAACAACTAACAGCTTGAAAGTTAAGAAGAAATTAACTCATGAATGTTCTAAATGCAAGAAAGCATGAAAGTCCTTTATGAAATATCAATATCTTCATTTATTGTATTTTTAATTATTTTCAGAAAGATAATTCAAGATAATGCTCAACTAAGATCATTCCGATATCGTCCTGAAATTCTGATCCAATTATAATTAATCATTGCTAAAATATAGGTTTCAAATATTGAATTAATTTTCTTCCACGAAATATATTTCATTGGCAATGTGAAAGTATGGCGGCACTGAACTTATTTGAAATATTTCGAAAGTTTTTTCATAACAATTTTAGATGATTTTGTCATGCATATTTTGTACCTTGTATGTCAAAGTCATACATAAAGCTAGTTTAAACAATTTAAATAACTGGAACTGAGTTTCATTTTAATTTAAGAAAATACTTGCAATGATGTAAGTAAAGGACGAGAATTGCACAGCTATCTGACTTGCTTGATTAAAGTTATTAACAGAATACTGTAAGTTTCAAAAATAAATGTATGAAGCTTATAAGTTGAATATCTTTTTCTTCTCGTTTCTGTTTTCATATGGACTTATATATTTAAAAAATTCTGAAATTATCGGTATGCTACATATCTCATAGAATACTACACAAATCTCTTTAATAATCTTCTTTGTATAATCTAATTAAAATGAATGAAATACCTCAAACAATTCTACTTATCGAGCAACAGCTTAAGTACATTTTGTACAATATTCAGTGAAATATGATAAGGGAAAACTTCTCAGTAACTTAATACAGAAAATCTATGGTTTTTGAAATAAAGAAGGAATGAAGTTTAAGTTCTTTTATTTGACTCGCTTCTGACTTACTACCATTCTCTATTACTTTGTATTTACAGTGTAACACTTACGTTGCGTTTTGGTCACTATTGAAAATTTCAAATATTTGATTCATTTATATTACTGTTAAAGATCGAACTATGTTTCCGTCTAATCAGCAAATATTTTCTTCAGTATGAATCAGAAGAAATTTCAATTTGGTAACATTTGGGAACAATTCTTATGTGTCGAAACCTACTCTAATAGAATATATAAAGTTCAGTTTGAGTGAGAAGAATAAAGATATCTTGTATTCGTATAAATTTTAATTTTCTATGTATTCCCCACCATTTGGAAGAAATTTTGTATATGAAATATAAAATGTGCATCAGTCAAATAAAAAAGAATTGCATTTAAATCTTCGAAGAAGAATGAAACTTTTAGAAATTTTCATGATACAAATACTCCGTCAACACTTGTGACGACAAGAGAACATAATTTTAGAAGACAAATAAACAACTTTTCTCAATATAAAATATAGGATAAGACATATTTTCCGTAATGGAAACTTAGAAATTTATTAAATTTCTTATTAATTTTTCCAGAATACCAAAAAGTTATTCTCACAATTGCGTTTATAATTAGTTTAATTTCATGGAATAACAAACCATTTTAGAACTAAAATCCTTTTCAAGACTAATGTAAATGCGTTTCTCATAAATCAGATATTAAAAAACCTTTCTTATATACAGTTAAGCAACGTTTATACGCCTTTCAAGGAACTAACTTTAAACGACGTATAATAAAAAGACGTGCAATCGAAATTTTACTAAACAACTTTGATTACTACAAATTTAGTGCTAATGATACAAATTCATTTAAAAATATTAATTTTATAGTTTTTTAAAATAACCCTAGTATAATACTACGTAGTATAGAATTCAATAATTAAATTTTAAATTTAAACATTTATTTTAAAAGTGAGGAAAATCGTACCTTTATTTCATATCTTGAGTACTAATTATACATATCTTATACAATGCAGGTAGGAGGTTAATTAAGAAAATCTTTCATCGTCGTCTGATGTGCTGATTGTCTGCGAATATTAAGTACAAAGTTATGAATCGAATTAAGTTCGCTGAATTATTTTTCTCAATTCTTTTGACAAAAGAAATGAGTTCGAAATTTTTCATTGGAGCCCATTGGGTCTTTAAAGGAAGGTGGAATAACTTCTTCAACATCGCTTAAGTTACAGCTAGACAATTTGTCTTCTATTCATTTAGCAATTGTGAAAAATTTCTAAGTCATGATATCTTTATCACAGTTCATATGCTAGAAAAGAGGAAATTTTCACATTTAAGAACTGGGAAAAACGACGTATAACCTAAGCTCTGCGTCTTATAAGCGAAGCAACTTATCATTACAATGAATATTAATGAATTGGGACAGTGATGAAACGGCGTATAAATGAGAAACGTATAAACGGTGCTTTACTGTACTTGGTTTCGGTACTGCATTCGTTTAAATCGTTTCAACTACAAAAGTGATTCCATGACCTAACAGTTATTTTAAAATCTCACTTTTTACACGAAGTTATTAAACAATAAGCGCATCAACAACACACGTTTTTGCAAAATGAAGCATGAGATTTAAGTATAACTTTGCTCTACAGTAATTCCAATTCAGCCAATATTTTGACAATGTTTTATTAACCTCTCGTAAAATAGTATGGAGTAATTATTATATTTTCAGCATATTTATAAATTTGGAGGATTTTCTTGCTGTATAATAGGAAATAAATGAGAAGCTTAAAATAAATAGATTGACTTTTCTTATCTAAGAAGTTGAATACAAAATATTGAATTTTAATATAAAGAAATCACTTCCGTGAAGTTGGGCATATTTCAAAAACAGTTCATAACCAATATTAGCTACGTACTGTAAATAGACTAGATAAGTTTCTCTTTGCTTTCCCTATTTATTGCATTTTTGAAATAATTAAAATTCTAACACAGCAGCAATGATTTATGAAAGATAAAAGATTAGAATTTCAATATCAAGATAATCAAAAATTTTGGAAGTTTCTAATAGTTACGGATCAGATGAAATCTTCCACGTTAAGAATCTTAAAGCATTTAATATACTTACATATGCATGCTATTACTTATTATTCTGTTTTCAAACAAAAAGTAAAAGCAATTCAATCTTATGCTTTAAAATGAATACCATTTCGCATGTTGCATAATTAAATTTTTATTACAAGTTCCTTCTGAAAATTATTCCGATGAATGTTATATATTGGAAGAAAATTATTCTGAAAACTATTTTATCGTTTTAATTAAATGATAATCTTACTTAAATATTGTGATTTTTTGAGTTCGTAGTTTTCCGTTTTACAAAATCTTTTACTTTAATTTAACTTTCAATAAACTTAATTTTGTTTGAATTACATCAAATTTGGAGAGAAAGATGTTTTTTTTATACTTCAAAGAATCTTAAATGATGGCTGAAATTATAGGGTTTATTGGTTATTTGGATGAAATTTCTAATTAAATCGTTTATTCCGTATCAGGACATTCGCTTACTTGAAAACTCTTTGAATAAAAATCATTTCTTATGTGATGTAAACATTGGAATTTTATGAAAAAAATTTCAGACAGAGGTTTTTTTAGTATAATTAATTTTTTCAAGGAGTTTTTGCTGAGGAGTAAACCGAAAGACCTGGATTTAGGAGGCATCTCTGAATAAAAATTACCATCCAAATAGAAACCGTCGGGTCCAAAAGATTTAGAACGGTTCTTTAAATGCTAAAGAGGTTTTTTAAAAATTAATGGTGCAGCTTAATTTTAATATAATTTTTTTAAAAATAACGTTTCTAGTTAAAAGTAAACAAAATGTTCTGTTTCTACATTAAATGCTATGCTACTATGGTTAATTCTTCTTCAATAATTTGCATGAATTGTTTCACTAATTTTAAATGCATTTCAGTGAAACATATAGTTAAGTATGCTAAAATATTCATAAATATGTTTCAGTTGAAGATTCCACTTTTAAGAGAAATTTTGTCTGACACAGAAGTATTAAATTATAAAAGCTTATAAATTTCTATCATTTATTTTGTCATCATTTGTTTTGTTTCGATTTTTCAGATTAACTTTCAGTTTATCTGAAAATTAATCTGCGAAATCTATTTAACTACGAAAATTTTTGAAAACTCGAAGAATCAAAAAAGATTTTTTCAAATTAGGGAAAATGAAATTATTTTAATAACAAAGAAAATTATTTCAGTAAACGCTTAACAATCAATCTAAATGTATATCCTTATTATTGCAACTTCTTATAATAATGTATTGTGCCTTAATTTGAAAGTTGCTAGAAAAATTAATGACTTTATTTTTTATATGAATATCTTCTGTCCTCAAATGTTTAGGTGTATTAAGAAGAAAGATTTAAACATTTTAGAAAGTTACAAAAGTAATAATACCAAAGCTAGAGATAATAATATGTAAATAACACCAACGCATATATAAATATTTATTAGTAATAATATTTTTATTGAAAAAGTTTGTATTGTATTTTATCTGTTTGAAACAAAGGAAATAACACAAAATAGTAAAATAAACCATAAAGAAAAATGAAATACTCATCGGTTATGTATTAGTGAAGAATTTTCTTGAATAACAATATTTGCATTTGTTTTAACAAAACATTCTCAATTTCATCAACTTTTAAACAACACGGCTAAAAAAATAACAAAAACTCTGATTATGCTGAATACAACATATAATATTTTCTCTCGATAATTCTCACACATTTCGTGCATCACATTAGACATAGCATGAAAAAAAATTCATAATGTTAATACACTTAAGAAATAGTTGGATATTTTGTTAATTTCTCCTATTTCTCAAATTGATTAAATAATTTTTTTCATATTTTCTCCATGTCTTATGATTACTAATATGCGTAAGCTTATCAGAAAGAATTTTACAAAATAAAGATTTTAATTTTTGTCTGTAAAAAACTTTGTTCGTTTCGCAAAGGAGCGTTTTGAGATGGAAAACGCCGTAAATAAGTGAAAGATCTACAGTTTTCAGTGTTCATTTTTCAACTTACTCCCCAGAGAAACTTTTTGATGATTTATTATGGAAAATAGCCAGATAAAGGTATGGTATATTTATCACCACATCTACTGAGATATTCCTCTTATACCTTCTTATGCTTTCATTTTTTGAATTCATTCCTTGTGATTTGTATATTTACAGATATATAACTCCACTTCCAAAACCTGAATGATTTTTGTATATCTTTTCCCGTATAATGCAGAAGAATCACTAATGCTCCATTCCAATTCTCTATTGCGCTCTTTTTATACATTTTAATTTAACAAAATGTGTTTTATTTAATAAAAATATGTAAAATGAGTGCAATAGGGAATAGGAATTGAGCATTAGAGAACCTTCTGCATTATACGGGTATAGATATACAGAAATCATTGTTTTGATTCAAGTTTTCAAAGATAGAATTTTTAAACGATTTTTTACTCAATCCCTAATGGGCTAGAAATATGAAACTCTGCACACTTGTGTATTCTCGATGACAATGTACAATTTTATTATTTTCAGAACTTAATCATCAATTAATCGATTGATTTAATTAAATTTTTGATCCATAACAATGGTGACATCTGTTAGAGAATTTGAGGAAAAAAATATTTGAATACTTCATTGTATTTATAATAATGATTTATGAAGAGAAAACTAAAAAGTAGAAACTAAATTAAATAAAATTATTTCTTTTTTAGTACATTCTTAAATGTGTTTTTCTAAAAATAATATTTATAACATTTACTATAACATAGATTTAAATAAAATGACATTTTTAAGAACGAAAATATGACAAAACAATTACATATGAATTTAAGAAAAAACGCAAGTTCTAATAATAATCAATATTTTTAACGTATCCGACTGGTTTAAAATCGTCGTTTTTGATGAGAATTATCAAAAAAAAAATTTATAACTTAATTTTGTAGCCTGTTTAATCAGCTTTCTAAAACTGTCTCACTTTTTACTTTACGTGAATTACAAATGGAGTTACAGCTGTTTTATTACCGAACTGTAAGCATTATTTTATGTTGCATGAAAACTTTAAATGCGTTTTCTGAGAAATGATATTTTTGAGGAAAAATGTCGACCGTAACAATGATTTCTCAAAAAATCATTCAAGTATTGATATGAAATTTTCTGATATTGTTTTCTGTAATATGCTTGATGTGTTCCTCTAAAAACTGAGGTCAATTTTAAAATCAAGTATTATTTTTAATTGCTTAAATATAAACGAAAAGCATTTTTTATGAAAAATTACCAGTTTCATAACTATGTTCAGCTATATCTCAAAACTATTTTGAAGTACAAGAAATATTTTAGAGCTTAGCACAGATTACTGTCATAAAAATGTACTCCTACAAGGATTTATGTATATTTAGAATATGATTTTGCGTTATGGATGTTAGCGTAAGGCAAATATTTTCGTCATTTTTCTTCAAATTTCTCAGTTTTTTAAAAATAATATTATTTTGAAAGCCTAATTTTAGACTATTTAAATAGTTTTAAAACATATGCAGTTGAAAAATATCATTAAAAAATATATATAATTTATTTTTCAAAAAAATGTCTCCGAACACAGTCGGATACCTTAAATTTACAATAAAATTATATTTGAATGAAATTTCTTTTATAATTATTTAAAAAAATTAAACATTTCTTTTGCATGCCACTCTCTCTCTATTAATAATTACCGTTTTACGTTAAAAATTCTTAAAAATATAGCAATAACGGAAAAAAATGGTGTTAAGTAGAGTTAATTGGAAATCTTAGAATGACAGTTGGAATATTAGAAGGTAATATTAGTTTAACTTGGCTTCTCCATATCATTTAACATCTTATTCCAGAAAGGAATTTAGTTTAGCAATATCAACGCCCCGCTTTGAATTTATGCGAAGGATATTTTGGGACGTATTTCGTAATTTTGAGACACAATCATATGTCGAAGACGAAACCTGAACCGGTAAACCCCTCTAAAAACTCTTCCAAATTACTCCACACAACACCAAAGTGTGAACATATGACCCTCTTTAGATTTAATGTGTATCAGGCCAATATGCGCGACGAATCTTCGTTGGAATCGGGTTTCGATCCCACACTCCTACGGTTTTGAAGCAGTGAATCTGCCGAGAAGCTGTTCTGGTTGGCGTAACAACCTGAATATGCGTCGTTTTTTCAGTTATGGGGCCTAATCTCTTTTATGATATTCTTTTATTTTAGTTTTAGTGTGCGATAAATGTGTCCATTCTTTCTTACCCCAAAAATTCTTAGAGCATTTCGAAATATTATGTATTAAGCGAGAACAATTCTAATATTGTTTATAATTGATAATAAATATTATTTTCTGCTATTGTTATATTATATATCATTCAGGATTCTTTTTCCTTTTCGACACGAAATTTATTTGTTAGCCTGTAATTTTCACTTCAAAATTATTGGATATTCATTTAATGTATTCCATTTTTCTGTTTTAACATGTTAAAACAAAGGTTTTCAATTTCGAAGTATATTTTTGAAATAAATTTTCATTTGCGAATATCCAAAGGAATATATTAATCAAGCGGTTCTTAAATAAGAATTGATTTCCAATAATAACGCCCATGTATTTCATCGAACCATATGATAAAATATACTTTAGTTGATTACTTTCATTTTAGAAATCAAAATTTCTAGATATTGTTTACTAGCACCTCTGACTTATATATATTATTTTAATAAAAAAATATTTCATTGAATAGTAATTAAAAATCAGCCTTTTACTTGATTCTTTTATTTTTCTTCTTCAAGTCCTTTTCTGGATTAAGTTACTGAATAAAATCTTTGAGATTCCATGCTTCCTTTACCGAATTTGCATTTTATACCCTTAAGTTAAAATAAGGCATGTTCATGCACTGACTCTAGATTCAAATCCAATTTTTGTAGTGATGCAAAGCAAGTGAAATTACAATTTATTTTTAAACTTCATATCCGTATTTTGTCATAACTTGCACTTTCATAACAATGCAGCAAAAGAGAATGCATTAAAGTTTGAAATCTTTTATGCGGAAGCATCGCGATAAAAAATCGCAGCCGTGATGTATTGCTCTGTAGAAGAAGCTGACGCACGAGCTAGTGCACCGTTGATTTTAAAGAACTCAATTTCTCCTACTATTTAAATTCGAAAACCCGAAGAAATCAAAACGCATCCGAAATCTGAATGCAAAATCTTCAAACATCATTAAAATTACTTTACCACTGTGACGAGAAACCCGAACATGTGCATTGTGAAGTCCTGTTTCGACAGAAAACCTTAACGGTTTTCTGTTTAGAATAAAATGTTTTGAAAAAAGAAATGGTTTATTCTAGAGCCACTATTACTGAATGTTCCGAAGAAAAAGCTCGAAAAGAAATTGAATTTTCGATACTCACTATTCAAATTTTGAATTACTGGGCTTAGAATAACTAGAAAAAAAGAAACGACGTTTTCACTCTAATCTAAAGACATGAGATAAGATGTCACATGAGATTCAGCAACCGCTGTCATATTTCTGATTTATCATTTTTTCAACCTTTCTATCAACCATATTTTTTTCTTTAAACCTACAGTTGTCTTCATTCCATCCCTACCTTTCCTCACACCTGCTGAAGCTTCAAGATCTATAAATTTTGTAAAGTGGGGTTTAACTATTCAAAGGGTAAGTACAGAGTAGGGTAAAGTATTCAAATTTTGAATTACTGGGCTTAGAAGAATTAGAAAGAAAAAGAAACGACGTTTTCACTCACACACAAATCTAAAGACTTAAGATAAGATCTCAACTGAGATCCAGCAGTCACTGCCATATTTCTGATTTCTCACTTTTCAACTTTTCCATCAACCTTATTTTTTCCTTTAAATCCATGGCTGCGTTCATTCTATCCGCACCTTTCCTCACACCTATTGACGCTTCAAGTTCTATAAATTTTGTAAAGTAGGGTTTAACAAGAAATATTTGGCTATAAATCTAAAAGACTTGAACTATCTTGAAATTGTATTTCTTTTTGGTGAAGAACTTTCAAATGCCCTTTTTTGCCATCTAAAGTATTCTGTTAAATGTTTTACCCTGGAGAAAATTGAATTAGGCTTTTCTTCACTGTCTTTTAATTTGCTTTCAAAAATGCCTTAACTTGTATGAACTATTTGAAGTTGCATGCATGCACAAAATTAAATTGAAAGCACTTTCAACAATATTTGAATTCATGTAGAAAAAGTAAAATTTGGAAGACGTTTTTAATATTTGTGTACTTTTATTATTATTTATTCTTATGCATGTAAATTTTTTTAGTTTTTTCACATAAATCGAAAAGCTAATATTGAATTTGTGAATTTTTTAGAACTATCTCATTAAACACTCAAAAATAGGCCAACAAAAGGAAGAAATATCATAAATATCATGCTTAAAAATATATTCAAAATTATAATTTCCATCACATACTAAACGCTCTTTGTTAATACTTTAATTTTTAGCACTTACATCCCTACATGTGTTTGTTTGTGTGTACGTATGTAAAGAGATTGATGAATAACAATAATTTTATATTTTTCAAATAACGATAATTTTATATTTTTCAAATAACGATAATTTTATATTAATCAAATAATATATTCATTCACTTTAATAAAACTCCGGAATTTTTAAAAAAGTAAACCTTGTCTTTTTTCGTTGGTATTGTGCTTTCTACATAAAAAAGATTTTTAAATGCCATTAAATAAGTTAAATTTGGAATTTTTTTATTCAGTCGAAAGATAGATCAATCAGACAGGCGTAAAGAAGATAAAACTTCGCCAAGCTCGCGCTTATTTAAGGATAATATCTAGAGTTATTATAATTTGTATGAAATTTTAGAAACGAATAAATTCTGAATTTCATTTCGTTGTTCAAAATATAAAATGAACTGGATATTTTTAATATTAATTGCAAAAAAATGAAATAAGAAGAAAGAAAGGAAATATAATCTTTAGTATTAACCAGTTCTAGTGTTTAATATAATTTTGATAACCAATAATCACTCAGTATTTTTAATGACACATAACACTTTTCCTCGGTTATTTACTACAGCACTAGACATAGCGCTCTGTTGGTTTGACAAGGTTCTAACTGACATTTCTACCAAAAATGAGATTTTGAGCTTATACTATTATACCAATTTAGATCTACACGGCGAACTGACTCTGCCTGCATTCTAGCAGTAAGTAAACGAACTACTAATGTGCCATGGCTCTATCATTGCAGACGATATTTATACTTTTCAGTCTGACAAGGTTCTATCTGCTTTTACTGTGACCATCTGTGTTATTATTTAAGTATGCTGTGATTGTTTGTTTGGGTGCTAACAGGGATTTGTGTTTATTACAAATGTTTTTGTGTACTGTTTTACAATTGAATAAAATAAAATTCTTTACCTTAGCAACATGGAAAATTAGTTGTGCGAGCTAGAAACTTTGCCTGATTTATTCAACGTCACAGGTAATGAAATAGATTTCGTCCATTTCACATCAAGTGAGAGCAGTAATGACAGTCTAATTCATAGTTTAAAGTAATCATATTATGTTGTAATACTAGTTCGGTATTTATAAAGAGTATAATATTTACCCATATTATTTTGCATATACAATATTTTAAAGTTACATCTACAAGCTATAGGCCTAATATTTTGTAACCAACTCCTTTCTTACCAGTCTAACCTTTTCTCTTCTTTTGGTAAGTGGAGGACGACGAAAAGGCGTTTAACGCTTAAAGAAGTGCCATCATCCAGGCCAAATGAGTCGAATCAAACTAATAATTGTAATGTAAATATAAGTATGGTGAAAACATATCAGACACAGAGCGCTCAGATATTCATGATTCATTTTATTATTTAGGCACAACTAGAGAAAAAAGGCATTTTCTTATTAAGAAACGTGTCAACTTTTAACGGTAAAAAGAAAGAAAATGAGAGCGGAATAACGAGAATGATTGAAGAAAATGATTGAATGAAAGATTAATACCAAGCAAATAATGAGAAGAATAAAAGCAAAATTACTTCGTCAAGAAGAAAGTTTTCCTTTAAGTATTTTTTTTGTGAAAGGTGAGAAAATACAGGTATGCAAATCTTTCTACTTAGGAGCATTATCTATATCGCAAAAGCCAGCTTGCACTGCATATTTAGCTATAAATGTGGAAACCAAACAACACAACCAACCGAGGACCAAAGAGGGAATAATGGACATAGTAGAAGAGTACCTAAAAGAGACCCGTTTTAGTAAGAGAACACATAAAATCCTTTCCCGTAGTAGAGTCGAAAAGAGAATATTTAGGTTCTCACCTCAGTATTGGGAAAATTGTACCTTCAACAGTGTTATACTGAAAAATAACTGCGATTAGAAAATCAATGTAATATAGAATTTTTATCACGGAGTTTAACCTTGGATTTCACGCCCCAAAAAGCGACCTTTAACATAAATTCACTGTGGCAAAACAAACGAAAACACTGACTGATGACATTAAATATGAGTCTGATTTGTACATGAGGAAAAGAAAAAAAGTTGTCTGTTATGCTATTTGACTAACAAAATGCTGATATTAGCTTTTCTGACCTGAGAAAATTAAACTTCTTCAACTTGACACCAACTAAACATGTATATTGTGCCTTGTGGAGTGAAAATTTATCTGGCCGCGCTGGTAATGACATTGCTAGTACTTTTCACAAAATGCTGACCGTACTAACTGAGGAAAATGACAGAAATGAATTGATAACATGGTCGGAATCTTGAGTTCCCCAAAATTGAAATTCAATCATTTCAATTCTCCATTTTCTCAAAGAAAATGCTCAAGTTAAATCAATTACAAAGAAGAACTCATCACCAGGACATGCAAGCGTCAAGTTTATAGCGTTCGCACCAACATTGGAAAAGCCATGAACAAAACTGATTTCTATTCTTCAATTGGATTAATTAGAATTTTGAAACAAGTCAATCCAGGAAACCTATAGCGTAGCATACAAATGCGGTCTGAAGACTTTAAAGATTTTCAAGGAACAACAGCACTTCTAAATTATAAGATTGTACCATTCGCTAGTGTGGCAGTTTTGAAATTTACCAGAACTCTATGCACGGTGAATTTTAAAACATCGCACGATAATTTTGAACCATAAAATTCCACAAATATCAAGCTTGCTTAGACACCTATGTGGAACTCGAAAACAAATATCAAACAAAAATATAACTCAGAAAACTGCAGTTTGAGTGTGTTACAAGTAACACCTAAGTTTCAAAAGGTTACAAAAGAAATAAGTTATCAAAAACAAAAAGATATGAAGACAACATTTCCTTTATGTCTATGCAGGATAGAGAATATTATAATTCTATATTACATTTATAATAAACCAACTAATGATGCCATTTCATTTATCATGATACAAAATGTTATTTTATATTTCTCCATTAAATTTTGAATTGAGTTAGAACTTTGTACCACGCCATTATCATTTATATAATAAAAGTGTTACTTTGACAAAGTACTATGTGCAGTTACAACTATGTCTCTTTCGCGAAAGCTATTTCTGTTTTGAACAAGGTTCTAACTGCATTCTGCTATGTTCAAAAACAAAGGAATAAAAGATAGTTTTTTTCAAATAAACTATGGAACCTTTAAATAAAAGTTTTTTAATATAAATATTAAAAAATAATTAAATTAGATTATAAATAAAAAGTAGTAGGTAAAATAAGTTGTAGTAGGTGACAACTTTAAACTCGTTTTTCTCAAAATTGTCTTGGATGCAGTTAGAACCTTGTCAAACCAAGGCACCGATAGGTTACAGACACCCCCTTCCCCCTGTCTTCGGGAACATACACACTGGCAGAATGGGTTAGCCTGCGAGTACTATACTGACCAAGCTATTCGTGCCTTTACAAAACTAGACAGAACGCCGTCCCATGCCCCTGTGCCTGTTGCCAATACAGCTACCAAACCGGTTGACAGGACTAGACAGTTGGGAAATCTAATTTTTTCTCGTATTAACGTTAAGATTCATAGAAAAGCCTAGAAAATACCTATGGCTATCTGCTTTATAATATTCCCCTTCCTAGAGACGATGCCACTCTTACAAGTCATTTTCTCAATAAATGGACATTATGTTAATGTTGGCTGTTCAGGCGAAGAGGATGCATCTGCTTTTGCATATATAAACTAACGGTTGCTAGTGAACATTGCTGGTAATTGTCCGTAGTTTGACAGTATGCTTCCACTACAGACTTGGTAATTTTCTCGAAAGTAGATGATAAATTGTTAAAGGAATGTTAGAAATTTGTTTGAATTATTTTCATTATCTGTGTAGTAAAATAATGGTAAGAGCTTCAGAGTTCCTTTCATTATCTTACAATTAGGTAGTATTCATTCTTAATTTATTAAGAACTAAGCAACTTAGAAATTTTTTATTGGATTTTTCGGAAAATAACAGATTTCCTTTCTGTTTGTCTAGTATTTTCTAATATTCAGCTTTATAATTATTTAAAATTTAAATAGAATCATCAATGAACGCTTTATGCTGCACAAATATAATGCATTCACTTAGTATCACGTATATTAAAATCAAATAAAATCATGTAGTGTAGAATGATATTTCGTTTTCAATAAAAATAAGACATTTCAAATTATCATAAAAAATCCTATAGATTCTATTAAGTTTTTGGAAGAGATAACATGTATAAAAATGATACCTTGAAGTCAGAATAATCTTTCCAACAAAATAGAATTTATTACAAAATATTTTAAGTTGAAATTGAGATTCAAAAGGCTTCATTAGTTTTTTAAGCTTTAAAAGATTTGAATTTAGTAATTCAAAACAGATTACATATTTTAATACATAATTGATCAATAAAAATATACGGTATCAAGTATTTTATTCTTTGGAAAAGTTAAAAAATCATATCAATATTTTTATTCATAAAAATTATTAAAAGACCTTAAATATTTTAGACGATAAATATGGATGAGAGACAATTTTAACATGTAAAAATAAATTTTTTGCAGCTTTCTAAGTATGGTTTGTCCCAGATAAATGTTAATTACACAAACGACAATTTACGAAAAACAGAAAAATTCTTTTTAATATCTGAAAGTAAAGATTAAAATTAGCATTTCGCTTAGTTAACTAGAATTTAGGAAAACTCTTAAAGTAGTCTAATTATCTAAAACAGCATGGATTAGGTTAATTTTTGTATTTATTTCCTATTATAAATTTAAAAGACTTTGCTTTTAAAAATATTTTTAAAAAGAAACATAAATAAATAATTTCTTTAAAAATAATAAGGTTTTGTTGAAAACCATTACATTTTTTTAATATATATATATACTTTCTGTGTTGGAAAATTCTAAATAAAATTGTTCTTTATAAAATCTCATTTTAATCCATCGCCATAATTCAAATAATTCATCATCAAATAATTAAATAAATTATCGATTATAATTAAGACAATTTAAATAAATTCAAGTTATTTTATTTTCAAATTTATTATTTTCATTAAACAATTTTTTGAAATTTTAAATCCTTAAAAGCACAGAAAATATATTCACTTTTGAAATTTAATTTTTAACTGAAACTTAGCCTTTAGCGCACGACATTTTGTATTTGCCATTTTCGAAAAGAAAAAGAAAGAGAAATTTCTGTTTTTGTGTTTTTGTTATTCTGTTTAAGAAACAAGAAAAATCCTTCTTTAACATTCTTATGCAATAATTTGGATAATTTGCTTAATTAAATGTGACATGATTGCTTGACGAAAAGAAGAACTTTCTAAATTTTCATCTCCTTGTAAGAAAGTGTACCATAATGCGTGAAAAACATGAATATGCACTTTAAATTTTTTTGCTTCAAACGCTATTCTTATGGAAAAAAGGACATTTAGGTACTTAGATTAGTTTTCTTATTATTTAGTTAGGGTAGAAAGCTGAAACCTTCTCTGGAAAATCTTGTCGATAGGAAAAGAAATAATTCACATGGAATTTCGAAGTCATTTTGTCTTCGAAGTTTAATGATCGCTATTTCAATATAAATGGCATTCTTCTTTCCAATTTGAACCATTTTTCTGAGTCCCATGTGAACATACAGCAATAATTTCTACTATGGAGCTTTCAAGATTTCGTTCGTGGAGACTTTCTTTGCTCTTATAATATCAGAGTATTCCTTTCTTCAGTAAGATTTTCCTTTCTCAGAATTTCCTGTAAGCCAAGGGATCATTTTTGCGCTCCGTTAAAGGACAAAATTTGGAGGAAAAGACAATTTTTCTTTCATTCTTAAAAGGGATTGTGCTTTCTTTGAAAAAGTTCTGAAGTGTTTTAGTACTTAGAAGTGCGTTTGTTCAATGTGAAGATTTTAGAAGGCTTGTACTGATCACTTTTCTTATGATCATTGGAATTGTCTGGACTTTAAATCGTTGAAAAGTTTTGTTCGATACAGACAGTTTACAGATTCATTTTGAGTATTATACCAATTACATATATGTATAAAAAACAATTTGAAGAACAGAGTCATAACATTTTAATTATATTTAATATATTTGTACCTGTCAACTTACCAGTCCATAAAAATCTCTATAGACATTCAGTTATATTTATTTTAGATGAAAATATTTGATCTAGAAATTATAAATTGCAATTTTCTAATTATATTTTAAATGAAAATTTCAAATGGTAATTTTTAATCAGTATTTCTTAAATTTTACTATCTGCAATTGTTTCTGTTGTATAGATGTATCTAGAAGTAATCTACATTTAATCAGTTTCAATTTGATACAGAGGTTGATGCATATTAATCGACTAAATCCTTTCCTCTGAGGTTTTAAATAGCCGCAAATATTTGATGTATGCGGGCATTTTAAAGATTTGTTTTTTATGGTTTCTGTTATGAGCCTGCAAGCAGAAGTATAGGTAGAAACATATATAAAACTATTTAAATATATTTATTACTATTTATGTATGTGAAAGAGCACGATTTGGGTAGCAGCTGCATAAGAAAACATTAACCAGAGCAACCCTTATTTGACATGAGTATTTTGATCAGAAGTTTTGCTTTGTTTCTCTCAGTAGCGTTTAAATTCAAATTGAAAATCTTAATAACAAAGCGAAATCAATGAATATCAATGTTCTTATAGGATCCTAAGAATAATCTTTTGATTTTTATTAAATATTTGAAAACTAACTTTCGCCTTGAATCTACTCCTGTGTTTCTCAGTTTTAACTCATTATTAGAGAAAATTTAACATTTGAACTTAATATTGATATATTATATCTTTTAAAAATATATTCAAAAGTTACTGACATATTTTAAAATATTCTTTATAGTTATGAATTTTAACGTTCACTCTGTAAAAACATTAAATTAAATTGGAATTATATGACATTTGAGATTTATCAATAAAAAATCATTTGTGCAAATATGATAAATTAAAATCTTATTCAATTTAACTAAATACACAATCGTCATGATATATACTTTTCTTACAATAAATTAATAATATCCTTTTAAACATTAATTGTTTCAGATATTTTTAGGAGAATTTTAATTAAAAACTTCTTTAAAAATAAATTGAACAATTTCATGAATTTTCCAGTTTTCATTAAAACTCAATGCAAACACAGAATTTTATACAGAAATGGAGACATGATTATTGGTGCAAAATGGCTTATTCCTTGATTAAGCCCTTTTTTTTTTATAAAACTTATATTTTTGAATATTAAACAAAGTTTGAAGACCTTAACATACATTGAAATACTTTTTCAATTAAATATATCTTTCTTTCAAATTATTTTGAAAGAGAATTATCTGGGTAAAATTAAGCTACTAGACAATTATTTTAGCATTTATATAGATTGCTAATTTCTTTTTTTTCACCAAATTTTTTTGTTCTTTTATGGAAATATCTATTTTTGTTAAACCGCAAAAGCGTTTTTTCGATTGTTATTTATGAAAGAGTAATAAGTAATATTTTAACCCCACTGAAGTTGTGCACATATATTCAAAATAGAAAAAATAATTAATTTGTCTGCTATAGACATGATTTTTAAGTAAAGCTATTGACATTATTTGCTTTTAACATAATTTTTGTTTGATATCTTCTTATCAAAAACTACATGCCAAAAATATTTTAATAAATAGTTTCATTCTCTAAATTAAAGATTTGAAATTCAATTCTAATTCCCTATTTTCTTTTTTTTTAGAAAAAAATTCTGAAGCGTTATAACTATAACTTTCACCAATTTAATAATTAAATCTAGATATGTGTAACTTTGAACAGCAACGTGTGCTTTTTCTTTTTTATATTGATAACATAAAATATATTTTCAAATTAATTGACGTTTATCTGTACCTAGATGAAAAATTGAAGTTTAAGCTTTGAACACCGTCAAACAAATGAAATGAAAATGATATGAATGTAAAATGGAGAGAATTAAATTCTTAAAATGATATAATTTTCCTGAGGATATTTAGCATTTCTTAAACATTTATTGTTGCCTTTTTTCTGATTTTCGAGCCTGATATCTTTAAGAAAAGTTAAGATTGATATATTTTTCTTTTAATATTTTCATTACAAATAATTGAAAAATACTAAAGATATAACTTTAATTGCAGTGCTAACTTTTAACTTTCTGAGTGTTACTGTTAAATTACGAGTTCAATGATTTATATGCATAATAACCTCAAGGGACTTGAGGAATTATACGAGATTTTCACAGGTGCGTATATTTCTAAGAGATTGAAAGGTATGCTTTTGAAGGCGGTACTATATAATTATTTTTAGTGAGATTGTTTTTAGATATCATTTATCGCCTATAGTATTATTCTAAGAATTATAAATTTCATAATTCATTAATTTATTAAGTTTCTAACTTGTTGAATACATTTAATTTTTAAAGTCCAATAATCTATTTTATTTTCTTACTTTCAAAGCAAACGGACGTATCTTTTCGACACAAACAATTTATTTTTTCTACTTAAAAACGATTTTAAAGATGTATGGATAGAAAAATTAAAACAAGAGCTTTCTTCATAGATACTAAAAATGGATATTTTTTAATATGTCATCAAAAGAGTACCGCCTGGCTAAGAAAAAAGCTCTCAAAAAGAAGTTTTAGAAAGGAAATGACCGTCGCTACAAGGCTTAAACTTATGATTAAACAGTTTTTAGAATCTTCATTCCAAAGAAAAAAGTTATTCAGATGAAAAAAATAATCGATGTTATTTTTCTTACCAGTTTTTAAACAAATTGTTGTGTCAAATTAAAAATATCTAAGAAACATTTTCAGCGTCATTACTTAAGCCAATGTGGAAGCTGTGCTAAGAAAGTAAAAAATCAGTTAAATAAATACGACTGCCCAAACAGATAATTAATAATATTAATTCTAATAGTTAAAAAAGACTTGACAAAATAATCAAGTCTTCGCCAAACTGCATACGAATATGAATAATATGACACTTAATTTCAAAAATAAATTTACCCGAAATATTGTTCTTTAAAATCCTTGACAACATACCCTTTAAGATCAAGACGTGACGCATAACATGAGTCTTTTATAAATATATCGGATTCGAGACACTGAATGTGAATTTGTATGAGACGGAATGAATCGATAATTTGTTTGACTTTTTCTAGTTTCGTAGAATGCATTTTTCATAATGTTATGCAATAATTAATGTCTCAAAAACTCTATGTTGAGACAATGTAATGGAATTTAAGGTAAAAATTTATATTTTTTAAGTATGTGATTTTTTAATTAAATGAACATCTGTTGGATAATAATACTTTCTTTATGGTAAATTCCGGTACTTCAACAGGATAACATTACATTAACCTCATAAAACATATCAAAGCATTTATATTAAATATATTTTAAATTAGAAAATTATAACTATTAAATAAATTGTTTTCCTTTCAACAAATATAGAAAATAAAACATATTGACATTTTTTAGGATTACAAAATATTATAATATTAAAAAAAGGAAAGAATTATTAAATATAATTTATTCATATGATAACTTTAATGCATATACTATTTCAAGATATATGTGACTGCATGTAGCAAAATTTTTCTTAAGACTTTATTTACGTATAAGCAGAATTCAATGTGGAAGCAAATATAGTAAAACTTATTAGACATTTTTTATTAATTAAGCTTAAAATATATTTATTTTCAGTTTATAATTATAAAATCTTAAAGTAAAAATGAAATTAGAATTTCTTTAAACACTTCCCTCTGTTCATTATACATTAATTCTTCAAAAAATAATAAAGAATAAATAAAATGTCTATGTATTTTAAACTGCTTGCGAATCAACCATGATTTTGCAAATGATATCGTCCATCATTTTATATTATTTAGAGTATCATTTAAAAAATAATTCATGAAAAGTTCTTTAAAATAACATATTTAAGTGAGGAAAAAATGTTTACCTTTAAAACACTATTGCGGAAAATGTTATAAAAGTGATTTTCTTTAATATAATTATATTATAAAACACAGCATCATGAAGTTATTTATGATTTGGACACATCCCATGCTTCTAAACAGACTTCTCTTTCAAAGTTAACATGTGAATAAATTAGAAGTTATAATATATATTACAATAACAAT
The DNA here is from genome assembly GCA_013235015.1 of Araneus ventricosus. Taxonomy (NCBI): domain Eukaryota; kingdom Metazoa; phylum Arthropoda; class Arachnida; order Araneae; family Araneidae; genus Araneus; species Araneus ventricosus. The sequence continues at coordinate 1,087,226 of BGPR01000060.1, forward strand.
AATTTAAGGAATTCTTTAGGTTTTGTTTGCTTCTATCAAAATAAAATGAATAAAGTCTATAGCATGATTTAATTATAATGATTTATAAATGACTTTTTATGAAAAAAACGTTTTATTTTATCTACCGAACTGGCTTTAAATTACAAAACGAATAATACTTCATAATTATGCTTCAAAAATTAATAAAAATACATATTTTAGGAAATCATATATTGAAGATGAAACATACATTCTTACTTAGCATATTACAAAGGTTACCATTTATACACCTGAGAATAGTGTATGCATTTATATTCCTTCGTTTAAGAAGTTTTCATAATTGAATGCTAAAATCATTGCAGAAAAAAATACTTTGACAAGTTCTAAGCTTTTAGAGTACTTTTGATTTAATAATTCTTATGTTTTGCAAGACGAGATTCGTCCTAAAAACTTTTTTCCCGCCCGGAATAAATTATGCAAATTAGTTGACGCTCACGAAAACTAATTGGAATCTATTATCCTGATGACCTGTCCACACAGAAAGACAGTCTGAATGATTAGTCTTACAATCGATTGTAGTGGGAAAATAGTATCTGTGTTATGAGTGCATGGTTCCCAAGACAACGTTAGAAAAACTTCCCATTTCTTTACATTATATACTTGATATCATTAAGAATACTTTAAAAAAGTTTTCAGACAGAAAATTCAATGCGACGAATCTGAATTGGGAAGGAAAAAAAGCAACTAAAACCGTGCGAAACCTGGAAAAAAAGTATAAGGCGAAAGAAGAGGATGTGAGTTGTTTTTACCTTGAGCAGTCAGTGAATATACTGTTCGAAGTGAAGATAGTTGTAGCGCGTGTTCGCGCTACTGTTGCTGGTCTGTGTCTCAGCACCCGGGATGTTACGGGGGAGCTAGGGCGCTGCAAGCACGCAGGTGCTCGATTCCTTCTCACTATTGGTCGACCGGGGAAGAAGCACACATGACGTCATATTCGCCTTGCTTTTTCCCGCCACCCCCTGGAACAAACAACCTTTTCCACACAAAATGTGGCTTCTTCTAGGATAATTTGTGCGAAAAATATCGTCTTATATTAAGAAACTCGGTAACATCTGGTTTTTGCAAAAGTTCTAAAAACTTTTTGGAAAGTAAACAAATTTTCTGTCAAAGGGATCCGGGATTTTCTACTTGAAATAATTGCACCATTTTTATTTCTAGTATTCTAAAGGAGTGGTTTTTATGAAAAAAGAAATTATGTTTGATATTCATAAAAATTTGCGAAGTTCCTTTACATGTCTTTTCTGAGGTGCAGGGATGTCAGCGTCTAAGAGTCTGAAGAGGAAGCATAGTTGTGTAATTACAGCTTATTGTAGAGATTTTTGAAATTTAAGCGGCAGAAAAAGTAAGACAAAATAACTGTAAGAAAAAGTTATTGCTTTTCCTATACATTTTCGTAAAAGTGTCAATAAAACATTTTAGAAATTTATGTATGATTGAATATAATTTGTCAATTTAACTAAACTATTAGTTGAATTCAACGCTTTTCCTTTGAAAAAGAAATCAGTTTATTTATGATGGCCTAGTATTTATTTCACTCTATGCTTTCAAAAGATGATAATGGATTACTTTAGATCACATTACGTATTTACACCAATTAACTGTTTTGAATTCATGCTATGGTTATTACTAATAGACCAAGTAATTTTGAGACGTATCAGATGGGTGAGGACTGTAATTCAACTAGCATCTCATTCAATAAGCTTTCATTTCACTGCAAAATAAGCTCTTTAAAGCCACCACAAATTTTAAGGACAACATCCCAAGCACACTCTTGTTCTTTTAGGGAATGAGAACTCATCGGCTTAACACTGGCTCATAACGATACAAGTTGACATTCATATTATTGTTCTGATTTGTTTTCTAAGCAGATGAACGGGTGTATCCTAAGCTTAAGTTAGAATGTTTTAATGAAAGCATTATTCTCCAAACATTGTCTTGTTATACCAACGACCAGATTTGATGTCGTGCTATGGTTATCATTAACATACCAAGTAATTTTGAGGCGTGATCAGATGGTGAAGTTTGTAACTCAACTAGTATCCCACTCAGTAAGCTTTCATTTCACGCCAAAGTAAGTGCGTTGAAGCCTCCACATATGTTAGGTGCAACATTCCCGCTCACAATGCGGATTTCCTAGGGAATCAGAGTACAACGGTTTTACACTCAATCATAACGTTACAAAGTGACATTCATATTACGTTCTAATTTGTTTTCTAAACAGATGAACTGGAATATAAATCAAGATATTCTAAGCTTAACTTAGAATATTTTAATGAAAGCATTATTATACAAACATTCCTTGTTACACCAACGTCCAGATTTGAAATCACGCTAAGGTTATTATTAACACACTATGAAATTTTGAGTCGTAATCAGATGATGAAAGACTGTAACTAAACTAGCATTCCATTCTGTAAGCTTTCAATTCACGGCAAAGTGTGTGCGTTGAAGCCTCCACAAATTTTAGGTGCAGCATTCTCGTGCGTACTACGAATTTTCTACGGAATCAGTACTTAATGGTTATATTCGATAATGACGTTATAGATTGATTTTCTTATAAGGTTGTAATTTCTTTTTTAAACAGGTGAACTGCTATATTAATCAATATTTTCTAAGCTTAACTTTGAATATTTAAAAGATAACATTATTCTACAATATAAATAAGGCATTCTGCTATAGATATGATGGAAAGCAATTTAGCTAAATTTGTAGCTAAAGTTTTAATTCAGAAAAGATTAAATTCGCTACAATTTTTTCACTGAAATGTAGTTTTACATGTACAATAAGTTATTTTTCATGTTTTTTAATTTTTTAACTAAAGATTTTAGAAACTGTGCCATTTTTATTGGAGAAAACGACAATATCTAAGTGAAGACATTAATTTAAAAACAGCTATAAAGCAAAATCACAATATAGCGGAATTTTGAATTGTGTAGAATACGAATTCATATAAAATTAACAATTCATAGATTGATTAGTTACAAATGTTTTCAGAGAACTACGATGGTGTAGGAAAACAATAATTCGTGACTAGAGATTGCAAAAAAAGCCTAAAAAGTAATTAGAAAAAGAAAATATTCTTACTAAACGAAGTCTAAGAATGCCCTCCATCCAGTATTATCTTCATAATTAGTCAGAAATATATCAGCCACCTAAATAAACAAAGAAATAAATTGAAATTCAAACCTTAAAATCAGTGAAGTCAGTTCATGTTAAATAACAAAAAATTATTAATTTCGTCACCTGTGTTTTAAAAATTATGATTTGAATGTATATAGTTAATTCGTAATTAAACGAAAATAAAAGTTAGAAGTTTCGTTTGCTTCTCATAGTCAAGAAGGTCGATTCGCATGACGTCACTATCTCATGATAGAAGTAACTGCGCGTGTCATATAATGTGCACGGCCTGCGCTATGCATGCCATAACTGCACGCGGTCTAGCGCTTTGAAATCATTTCTCTATTTTCTCTTCAATATTCAAAATTTCACTCTATTCTCCTTGCAAGAGGAGCAATTGATTCCAAAATTAATTTTGCAATCGCATATGACATCTATTGCGTGAGCCAAAATTGGTTCTTTTGTTTTTCATTCAAACCCAAGGAAACCAGCATTGCGTTAGGCAAAGTGGATTTTAAGAAATCGGATATGTTTTTCCAGAAAAAGGAAACTAATACATAATTCTATAAAATTCCCAGGGAAAAGAAGCCTAACTTTTAACTAAACAAACGGGGAAATTTCTACTTAGAAAGCGTTTAAAATTAACTTTCAGATTCAAATTTTAATCAATGAAACATGCAAAGGAAAGAAAGGTATGAAAAAAATCGAAATATTTTAAAACATGAGAAGAAAATTTAGTAGTTGATAATGATTTAAAAAAGCAATTAAAAACAGAAAATACCTAATCAGGTGAACTCAAGGAAAAAAATATCTTTTTTAAGTCATTTTATTTATACTTTTAAAGCATACCCGAAGTTCTGAGGCGTCTGAATCTCTCAGATTATGGAATCAAATGCATGATACGTATATTTTTTGATAAATTTTCGATGAGATTTTGTCTTTTGATGTCCTCCCTACTCCTTGTAGACAAAATATTTGAATCGCAGATTCCCAACCAGAAATTTTTTGTTCGGATCGTTTGGACCATAAATACATTTCTTAAGCAGAATTTAAAAAAATATTCATTTTAAGCATAAACTTGATGCACTTCTAAGAATAAGAATCAAGAGTTTCAGTTAGGTTCGAAATTATATATGTTTTGGAATTATTTATTTTTTCCACTGTTGTGTGATTGTTCTAATTTTTTTTCTTTTTAAAATTCATTTTTAAAGGATTATTTTATATTTTAATGGCCTTTCGGAAAATATTTAATAAATTTTGCCATGGAAATTATTAGTAATAAATAAACATGTTTTGTGCACTAAATTGATTAAATTTCCAAATTGCATTCATCAGATGTAAGATTGATTGTTAAGAATGGTTTATAAGTTGAACTATGGATATAAATTTATTCTGATGATTTTGCTTGCATTCTACATGTGCATCGTTATATAAATTTAAAAATTTGAAACATACACCATATCCTAGCAAAGACGAAAGACTATAAACAAATTTTAATTTTAGAAGATAAATAACATTTGCCTGATGCCAATTTTCTCAAACGCCAATACGATAATACATGCGATACAGATTTTAATATAACTGTTGCATTCTTATGGAGCAGGATATGAAAGTTAGTTATTTTTAACCTTTAGAAAATAATTTCAATATTTTTGCACTGGTCTTAAAAATTACTTCAATAGTTTTCAGACTTAAGTAAAAGTAATTAATAATAAGAGTCTGCATATGTTGGTGTATATTTATAATGTTTGTAATTGAGCCATATAGTATGTAGCAACACCCTAGATTTGCAATGAATGAAAAACATATTTGAGACATTATAATTTTTATTAGGCATTTTTCCTAATTTTACATTTTTAATTATTTCTTTTGTATCTGTCATCAGTTTGAAAATTTAAATTATAATTTTTAATAAAAATGATTCTTTTTTCAGTGGCTTTTGCTAAATTTCACAATAAAACTTCGAACTAAATTTCTGGCTAAATTATTTTCAGCAACACATAAGTTCAAAATGTCAGTCTATTTTATTACATTCAAAGCACTGAAGCAGTAGAAACTAATGTAATACAATAATCGCGAGTGTATCCAAAAGAAACATTCATTTCTATGTGGAGGAACAATTTTTTTCCATCTAAAAATTTCATAAAATATTGAACATCTTGAAAAGAAGGTTAAGCGTTTTTTCCACAGTTACTTGGCGAATGAAATATGTTCGTACAGCTGCTGCTTAAGGAATAATGCGTTTGAAATACAGGAAAGAAATCGGAACATTTTTGGTGTGGGATGAGATGCTCTTCCTTCTTCGACCGTTTTGAAATAAATGAATTTGTCAACGTTCGGTGCAGGCGATGGAGCTCTAAAGTTATATTCACTATCTATGCCGGTAGTATACACAAACTCATTTTTTTTTAAATGTTCTCCCGGTTGCAATAGTTTGGGGAGGGGGATGACGGTCGTGATGCTTTAAAACTGGACGGAAATAAAACAAAAACTCTAAAACTCTAATCACTCTACAGATAGTTTACACCCATATACTATTTTATCATCTCACGTGTGATTATAGGTTAAATACTGATAAGGGAATGCAGTGGTAATCAACCCCGTGGGCTGTCGGAAGGGACCATAGATCTTATCTTCCAATGACTTGAAAAGAGGAGAGGAACTTTTCGACTTCTTCCAAAATATTCGCTTTAAAAGACCAATTAAATATTTCGTACTCACGTAAACCCAAGGTCAAATGCTTTTCTTACACAAAGACCTTATAATCACACTATGAAAATAATAACATTTCATTTTAAAAACCGATTTGAGGTTGGAAGTCAATAGTAAATGGAGTCATTTCATTATCACGCGATGCTCATCTAATATACAGCCCAGTTGCATTCTAAGATCTGATGCGCATTTTTAATTTCCTGCTTGTAATATTACGTCACAGCACGTCGCAAGATCATGCGCAGTAAGATGAGAATTTTTGTCATGTGACTGTGCCATCATCTGAACGGACTACATTCATTTCCATGATAGTTGAAAAAACAGCATAATTCTCATTTTTTTAAACTTCAAACAGCTGTAGTGAGATAAAGATTCACACTTTAATGTTTTCTTATGAAATAAGCTAGTCATAGTGGTTATAGTTTAAAAAGCAATATAATGCCTTAAAAAAAGTTTTTGGTTCATGATTGGCTTGAAAAAATTTGTCATAAAATTTTAAACGCTTTTAAAGGAAGCTCAGTTTTATTAAAAATATTAGTTTTTTAATTTAGTGTAAAGTACATAATTTTTTATTAGCTTTTTAATATTAATTATTTAATATATCGTAAAATATGAAATTATTATGTAAGAGATATTAAAAAGTAAAAAATTGAACATGTAATTCATTAAAAATATTTAAAAAATAATATATTTAAAAATTCTTATTCGTTTTTAATTTATTCCAATTTTATTAAAAAACGCATGTTTTCTCAGATAAAATATTTCGCGTTTTTGTATATCTAAACATAAAATGCAATATTTTTCAAATCGAACGACTTATATTTAAATTTATCAATGAAAACAAACTAAGAGATTAAATAAAAATAGCCACCATTTTTGATAAGAACTTTTAAATGAATGAAAAACGAAAATCGAACGTTTTCTTCTTTTTGCGTAGTCATTAAAAGGGAGAAAATGATTTTGTCGAGCATTGTTTCGAACATAATCAGAATTTTCCGAAATAAGAGACTTTTTTCCCGTTGATAACAGTCAGAAGGTACTTTAAATGGACAAAATATAAAAGAAAATTTTAAAACTCTAGTTTAGTAATTTGAATTAGTAGTTTAGTAATTAATGAACTGCAGCTATTTTGGGGGACTTAAAGAATGAACAGCTATTTTCCAGCTAACTGAATATTGCAGCTGAATCTTGTTAATACAAAATTTTACCTATAACTTATTATTTATGTTTAAAAATTCTTTTACTTTAACTTCAAACGCATAAACATCATTCCTGTGTGTCTAAATATAATTTTGCTTATTTAAGTAGTCTGCGGAAAAAGTAATACAGCAACAACACTTACTGTACAAGTGCTAATTATATGCCAACTAATTGAACACTGCAACTGAATCTTGTTTGTACTAAAATGTGCCTATATCTTAATATTTCTGTTTCTGTCTAAAAATTAGTTTATTCCGAATTCAAAGGCATAAACATCATTACTACGTCCCGAATATAATTTTGCTTAAATATTATAGGTCTTCCATAGAGGAAGTAATACAATAACAACACTTGCTGTACAAGTGCTAAAAATTGGTTTTTAAATGATTAATCCGATTTCCACTGCGTGGACAGTAAACTTACAATGCATCCAAATATCAATTTAATGTTTTAATCACGTGAATAATTAGTATGTATTTAGATGTTCTTTTGGTTTGTGTTTTGAATTATGCTTTATTAAAAAACTATTTAAATTGATGATTACTTCGAAGTATAAAAAACTTTTCTGGAAATCTTAACCTGATTGCGGAGATTTGTTAGGAGTGTAACAAAATGGTATTCAACTCAAAAATTTTCTAAATTCATGGTATTCGACATTCTTGAAACATGGTAAATAATTCAAAAACGATTCGAACCCATACTAACCCTCATTATTTCAGTTGTTTTAATGAAGCCAATTCAAGTGACGACACAGTTACATTAAAAATAATTTTGCATTCCATGTAACATCTGTCTGTATATGTCCTTAATCTGTCTGTTCACTTTACGTACTTTTTCCTCCTGCAAGATGCGCAAAAGATTGATTTTAGTGTTAAATTAGCAACTTCTCATATGACGCGTATCGGTTTAGCATAAATTCTCTCCATTCTATTCCGTAGTCAGTGAATTTAATGATAATATTTGTTTCTTCTCAAAGTTTATGTATTATCTCTGAATTATTTTGCTCTTTATTAGAAGAGCTGAACCTGAAATAATAAAATAGCAGCTATAGAAATATTATAAGGAAGGTATGAGTAAAATCTTATATAAAAGAATATTTTTATATAATCTAAAAATCTAAAATTTACAAAATTCTTTTCTGGCAAAAAATGTACAAATCAGCTGCAAAATATCTCCACATCAACTATGCAAAGCCGTAAAATATCAGTGAATCTAAATGTCAAGTGAAAATATTATTTCAGAACCCCTAACCGAAATAGCTTTCAAAGCTTTAATAATATTTGACTTTCAAGATTTTTCAATATCCTCTTCATTCGGCTGCCGTTACATATCATGCGGATTTTTTCTAAAAATGGAAAATTTCCTTTTGAAAATTTAATACAAGAAGATTAAAAACGCTCTCATCTTTGCATATTTGTACTAAATCAATTGCAAATAGCTTATGTATGTACAATCTGTGGATATATCAGAATGTTAATCTAAAAAAAATTGAAAAATAAATCTAAAAGAAATAATTTTTAGGTTAGAAAATTATATATTGATTATAATTTCCCTACATATTTATAACTTCAACTTTTTCTCGCTATTCATTCTTTTCTAATAATAAAAAAAAATTATAATAAATCTCAAGTTAGTGTGCAAATATTTTATTAAATAAATTTGTTAACAAGATTATAGCAGAAATAGTTAATTTCTGTTCTTTCCAATTTAAATAATTCCATAGATATTGTGCCACACCTAACTCTAAACACATTTTTATACGCTAAAAAATGCATTTCTGAGGTGATATTTAAAAAAATATGGCTCTTAAACATTTTATTTCTTTGTCTTTGAAAAAAATAAAAAAGAAATGAAGCAATTTTTTCTTACGCTTAAAATAAATCCTACCCTTACTTCTGAAGAGCATAACGCAGCTGCAATAAATGTGGCTCACTACCCTGAACGTGAATTTGAATGCTTTGACGCAATTCCCCGGTAGTTTTTTTACCTTAAAGATATGAGAAAATCACTGGTCTTACCAAACCGTCGACTAAATCTCTGTAAATGTACTTTTCTTGCAAATATAGCAACGTAGTACGGTAAAGGAAACATTTGTAGCTCCTGTTCGAACAAGAATACATGATGTTTTCCCGGCAATAATCATTATGTCGGATTTTCTTCCTCCCCTGCTTTGTAAGACTTCTTATTTGATATACCGGTTTGGCTCTCTTTTTAGTTATCTGCGCACACAGCATGGGGTTCTCTTGATACCCAAGATGAATTCCTTTCTCTAGTCTCATATATATCTTTTCAGATGTGTTACAATCGGAAAGAACCACGAAGGATTTGACTGGGTATTTATGTTACCAAAGAAGTATGTTGATTTTTGTCACCAAGATTTAGCTCACTGGTTGCGTAATGTATTGGATATTTGACAGTGAAGATTTAGTTCAGGGGTTGTTTTTTATGATATCGTTTTAATCGGAAATCCGAAACATGTCTAATAAAGACCAAATTTTTCGAAATTGTGAAATTTTTCTGTAGAAAAATGAACTGGCTAAAAGGGTGAAAACTATCTTTTTTTGGTTATCTGTGCACACAGCATGGAGTTGTCTTGAAACCCAAGATGAATTTCTTTTTCTAGACTCATATATATCTTTTCAGATGAGCTACAGCCGGAAAGAACCACGGATGATTTGAATGGGTATTTATGGTACCAAAGAAGTATGTAGATTTTGTCATCAAGATTTACCTCGCTGGTTGCGTAATGTACTGGAAATTTTTGACCATGAAGATTTAGTTCACGGGTTGATTAATAAATTATCGTATATTAATCTGAAATCTGAAACATTTCTAATGAAAAACATACAGATTTCCAAAATCGTGGAATTTTTGCTTAGAGAAAGTTTCATAGGCCGATTAAAATGCTGAAAACCCATTTTTTTGTCTGTGCACGCAGAATAGGGTTTTCTTGATAGCCAAGATTTCTCATTGTAGGTGGGTGTCAATCGGAAAGAACCAAGAGGAATAATTCTAAATAATTAGGTTACCGATAAAGCGTTTCCGTTTTGTCACAACTTAATGGTGATGTGACATAATAATGACTTAGCCGTAAATATTTAATTCAGTGATTCTGTTACGTAATATTCAACCAAAAATCTGAAATAATTAAACGCTCAGATTTCCGGAATTGTAATATTTTGGCGTGTAATACGCTTCATAAATGAGCTAAAAGGTTCAAGTGAAAAATAAAACAAATCATATGAAATACATGCGAAAACCTTCTCATCAATGACATGGTAATACAATATTCAGGAAAACTTTTTCATCGATGTATGTGTTATAGGTTTTCGTTTTAAATGGTTTGTTTTTCAATGAAATGAAAATATATTGAAAAGATCGATAAAAGCAGATTTTTATCAAGGAAGTAAAAGTTTTTGCCGCATCTTCCGATAGTTAGTGTTATATGAAATAAATCTCCTTATTTAAAAGAGCTATTGCATACTGTTACAAAAACATATTCTATGTTGCGACGTTGATCTCTTATTGCAAATAAGTTGAATAGACTTGGATACTGATTCATAAATAAATTATTCCTAGTAAGATGTTGTGGGTTTGTACTTCAGCAAGGAGGGATGAATCTTTAATGGTCTGGAAGTATTTTTTTATTTAAAAGCTCAACGGATGGTACACTGAAATTCAAAGACTATCAAGACGGGCTTAATAACCATTGCTTATAGACCGCACAAGATTTTATTGAATTTAATCATGTTCTCCAGAGAGAAAAGGCAGATTTGCATACTTCCTTCAAATCAAGTAAAATATCTAGAAGTCCGAGAATTGCCTTTTCACAATCCTGATTCAAAATTAATAAACAATCATTGGGGAACACTACATATGCCTTTTGAGAAAATTAAGGCGTTTGCAAATAAAGAAGAAAACTTGAAAATCAAATTAAATCTATCCAAATTCTGGCAGAATTCAGTCAAACGGGATCATTTAAAAGAAATAGGATTACATCATTAAAAACTAGAAAAGTTTAAATATTGACCGAATAATTATATTTTCGAAATAAAGTGCTTTTATTATGCTTCTCAAATAGATTTTGGATCATTATATTCATTAGGAACTATTTTCTGAAAACATGTTTGTCTTCGTCTTAATACATGTAAAAAGTAAATTCTGAAACATTTTGATTAATTTTTATATCAAAACAGCTACCATCTATGAGTTCATGCGATTTATTCTAGGTTCTGAAAGCCATTAATTCCAAAATAGTGCAGAAATATGTTAAATGCTCCAATAGTTATCATCTATAACTTGCACAAATAATTAGAAACATTGACATATTAATGTAAATGCTGATAATCATAAGAAATTCAACTGCTCTTTGATCTTAATGGCTAATTAAAAATATGTCTTGGTGATAACCTTAGGCTCTTTAAAGCAAATATTAAAACAAATTTATGCAGGCATTACTCAGAAATTTCATTCGTCTTATTTGAAGTTGTCCAATTTAAAAGACAGACCGATCCAAATTAATAAAGTTGGTTCTAACATTTAAAGTATCTTGTAAGGTAATTGCTATCTCTGCTATGGATTCCAGTTCTAACAGAGGTAATTTAATTTTGATTAATCAATTTTCGGGATGTAGTTTTAGTTCCAAAAAGTTATTTTTCCTTTTACCTTATTTGAATTGCGTCTTAAGAATTAATTAAAATCGCATTACTTCCACGTTCTGTTTAAAGTAGTAGCCTTTAATTAATTTTCATGTCTACCTCAGAAATCTCTTGTAAGAAAACGAGCCAGAAATCCCTCGTAAGAAATGCATAAATGTTATTTCGCATTTTTTTCAGTTTTAAGTATATTTCCTTTTCTTTAACTTGTCAAAGATAAGCAGATTTTAAAAGTTTTAAGGTTAGCATGTAAAACAGAAATAACTGTTCGTTATTTTTCACTTAGAGACATATTTAACTAATAGACACCGATTTAATAATTATAATATTTGACTACATAATAATGCGTTAGTTTACCTGAATTAATTTTAAATAGTAAGCTTCTCCATATATTTTTAATAAAATTGATGATAATGTTTAAGCTATAACTAAATAACTCGAACAATATTTTTAAGCGAATAAGATATTTCAAGAATACAACAAGAGTAATGAGATCGGTACTCTTTTTCGTTAGGATACTGATAAATAATGCTATTATTTTAGAATTTTCCTTTCGTCACAAAATATACAGGGAGCCCTCTAAAGTCACCTCCCCCTTACTTTCAGAACGACTGCAGCTATAGTCATAAAAATGGTATCTATGCAAAGTAAAGTGGTTATGCGCTATGACACCACTCATGAGCCATCTGGCGGCAAATTGTAGAATTAGCGTTCCGATCTCGAAATCGGTTGGAAATAGTAAAAAAAAACATCAATTTCAAAATTGTAGCCCATCATCGATTTAATACAAAATGACACCATATGGACATAAGTACTAAGAATTGAATACTTAAAACGTGCATTTGTTTGTTCGCGATTTCCGAAATTGTGACGTCACAGTACGTGGAGCAAAGGAGAAAATGTTGTCTCTTGGACAAAAATGACCCCTTAGAACTTTTTCCTGTGGAATACCTCAGAATGTGGTCTTTCCGCCAATACTGCTCTACCTTCAACGACGTATTAGTGATTCTCGTGCCAGTGTGACATTTCTTATCCTGAAAAGTGTGAATCGTGAAATTCAAACAAGGGTCCAAATGTGTATTGCAGCTGATGGAGAGCAATTTGAAAGCCGAAAATAAAGGCATTTTATGATAAGTTGCTTCCCTTTCTTTCTAACACATTTGGTCGGGTAACAGTATGGGAAATCGCGAACAAATAAATGAAGTCTTAGGCGTTCTGTTCTTAGCGTTAATGCCTACAAAGTGTCTTTTGTACTAAATCTGTCATGAATTGACGTTTTTAATTGACTATTTCTTCCTTTAAGGTATCGTTTTCCAGAAAGGAACGCCATAAATCCATAATTTGCCACCATGTGGCGCAGTAAGCAGTCTCGTGGCGTAGCGCATAGTTACTTTTCTATACCCATAAACCACTTCAATCGTTCGTAGCTGTTCTACTTCTAAATAAAAACATACAGTTATCTCTGAAGCAAAATTTATGCAATATAAAGCGGTAGCCTGAATGATTTCATCCTAAAGCAATAATTTTTAGAAAATATTTTACGCATAGTGGAGCTTTAAGGGTACAGATTCTTTGCTGTTAAAATATCATTGAGCCATAGGCATCTGTAAGTCATAACTGGACATTTTATTAGAAAAGAATTGTAAATTACGTCCCAGTTAAAATTCAGATTGGATAGTAAAATCCAGATTTTATGCAGTATTGTTTAACTTGATTTGTTTCATATTTATAAAGATGGTATGTTGTAATCGATTCTTCAACCACTTCCTTCTGTGCTAGATTTTCCACTTCCTTCTGTGCCGGAACGCCGTTCCGGTGCGCTCCGGCTCCACTACACCCCTGACACTTATGTACTCCAGATGAAATATTGATTTAATTTTTATTCCTTAAAAGTCGAGAGTAAAAGTTCCAAAATATTTATGATAAAAAATCATAAATTCGAACTTAAGAGTAGAAAATTATTAAGATTAAAAAATACTCTTTAGTAGTTTAATGAAAACGTATTTTTGAAAGTGTTTTTTATATAAAACTCCTTTTTTCCAACAGATATTGACGCACTCAGTTTAATAAAATATTAAAATGGAGAACAAGAAGTTCATGGTAGTACAAGTGTTAAATGTGAATTTCATCAAGGATCTCTCTCTCTAATATCTTTCAAGGTATAACATTCCATTAAGGATATAAAGAGCAGGATTCAGATCTTGAGTTCCAGAGCCGTTCAAATAAGAAATTCAACGTGTACCAGAGCCTCATGTACATTAAACCTGTAAGCGTGACATAAATGTTTTTGCGATGATGGACTTCTGTTAAATAAGTGCAGTGTAGATGTGCTTAATTTAACCGAAAATAGTTAGAAACATGAGAAATGCCCGAAATTTACATAGCGTATCTTCAAAATGAAACGTGACAGTGAAATAAAAATTATAACACACTGTGTTTTGTGAAACTCCAGCCCACATTTCACTTTGTGGCAGCTTAAATTTATTTATTAAATACTCAACAATTCTTGATAAAGTTTTAGTAATACATCTTAATTGAACTTCAGGTTTGCAGGCATCATGTATCTGAGAAAAGCTTTTGGAAACTTCTTTAAAAAAGAGAGCATCATGCAGAGCAAGAAAAAAAACCATTCTTCGTATTTTCTTTCTTATTATTATTTTAATTTAAAATCATTTAGTTATTAATCAGGAAATAGTGTATAGGAAAATTTGAAATTGGGTATAGGTAGTTTTAGTCTTTATCTTACGAACTAGAGTACCTCGTATCGAATTATTATACTCGAATGTCGACTCTGTGGCTCGAAATTTGTATATACTTAAGGACAGGTCAAATTACTAATTATTTTTTATGCCACATCGTCGATTTCACGTCTGCTTTCTGTTTCAGAATTTCCTTTTGAAATATTTAAAAAATGAAAACATCCCTTTGTTTCAGATTTCTTTTCTTTTTTGTAATTTACTAATTATCCAGAATTTCAGAGAAAAATATTCCATATTAAGTTTATTCAGTCATTAAGACGCATATGTTGGGCTTGACTTCAAGTTTATAAATATGAAAGGACTTTCGTATAAATAAAAACTGAAAAAATACTGATTAATTGACAAGTTATTTCCTTAATGTGTGTAATTTCTTTTAAATATAAAAAATGACACGTTCAGTTTCGTTATTAAGTTTTGCAAAAATATGAAAAAAATTTAACAAATAACAACTTATCATGGATTTAATTAAATAAAGGTTTTATTTAATTTAAAATACATATTTAAAACTGATTTTATGATCAAAATGTTGATTTTTTTTTCTTTTCTATAAACATAGAACAGAATACTTTATCTAATGATAAAAAAGCTTAAGTATTCGTATTCGAAGTATTTTCTTACACAAAAGACTACCCGGAACACTCTCACATTTTCTACAGGGCGTGGTTGCTCTACTTTAGAAATTCTGTATAATCCGCACCTTAAAATCAAATTAACTTCATGAAGTTCCCTAAAGAGGTTACTTTCCTGTCAATCTGTCTTCTTTGCTTTTATTAGAAATTAGTTTCTAAAGCGCTAATGAAATACCTTTTTCAAAAATATGATTTATTGATTTAGCTCTCATTAGAACTCAGATTTATATCTAGAAAACAATGAATAGGTGTAAAATAATGCTATCAGCAACGTGACAGATTTTTATGCATTGAAAGGAAGGATAATTTAAATTGAATCATTTACTTTTTAACATACTTAATTCCTCGAACTTTTAGAAGCTAACTCAAATAACATTATGAAATTATAAATACTAAAACTTCTTTTTAGACAGAACTATGTAGACTTAACCCTACTTATTTTGTACAAGTTTACATTTCGCCAATTTTGTTAAGGAGCACATTTAAACACTAATGAAGTAAACAAAATTTATCTAATAACTCTGCGGCTTAGAGAACAAAATTTCAATTCAATTTTAAGGAGATAACGGTTTAAAGTTGTTTTCTCGGATCTTAAGCGCAATTGCTGAAAACTAGCATTTACAGTTATAATATTTTTATACTATACGTTGTTTATATTGTCCTTCCTACATGTAAGCTCTACAATCAATGTTTATTTTCACATTTTTGTTTATGACGGTTATAAAGGCAAAGTGTTCCCTTTCTTATGTGTATATAATAAATACTTTTATTTATTTAACATTCCAGTTTTACTTCTTTACCTGACAATGAGTCTCAGTACTCCATATTCAAAACCCTATTCGAGCACTTTCGGATTTGCAAATTGTTTTAAATTTCTTTAGAAAGGCTGGACGAACTACCTCTGATCTTCGACCATGTAATGAATAGGATTGAACGCTCAATGTAATTTTAAACTCACACAGTGAAGATTCGGTCAAGAGGGAATTTAGGAGACCGACCAGAAAGCGATGAAGAATAAAATGATTTGGACTCTCTCAGCTTCACAGAAAGCTGGTAATGATTTGAAACTTTCATCAATGGTTTTGTTTGTTGTGTGCAAGACTTATAAGCATTTTTGTAAAAATAGCATGTATTTTCAGGAAAATATAAAGGATTTCTTAAAAAATCACTAATTTTTTTACCGCGTGTTTCCCTGCTTTTAATATACAGAGTTTTCAAAAAAAAAATTACATGAAATTTATGTAAAACGTGACAATCTGCTACCGAATCATTGTATTAAAATTTGAAGTAAATACTTTGAATATTAGAGGGAATATGAGTATTTGTAGTAAATAATTTTTTCTGCTTGTAATTTTTTCTTCTCTCTGTAAATAAATTTTCCTTTTTTTAATAATTGAAGACAGATATAAAGAACAGCTTTTATAAAATTTCTAATTGAATACCATTAAGATTTAGAAAGATATCGGCATTGCAGAGATTTTGTTTCTCTCTAAGAGAAACAAAATAATGAGGTTTTTTTTTAAAAAAATTGATATTTTAAAAACTTGAATCTCTGGATAGTAAACGGCGAACTACAGTTTAAATTATGCATTTTATTTATAAGTATGCATAGTTATTCAGCATATTCAGCCTTTATAAAATTCGATAGAATTATTCTTTCTTTCTGACTGTATATTTGTTTAACAATTAATTAGTTGAATGATTTGCATTTTTACAACAGGTTTTTAAATTACTTGTATACTTTCTGAATGTGTGTGTGTGAATTGGTCGAGCCAGAAGCTAGTCCAAGTCCATTAGGCAAGATATCTGAAATAAAGTCATATACAATCATTGGAGTATTACAAATATCGTCCTTGACAAGCCTCATGAAATTTAAATGATTGTCTAGGGAGATTTGCGCAGAGTTGCATTTGAAGCATAGGACATATAACTTCTGCCCCTTGTCAAAAGTGATGGAATTTAACCTTCTTACATCGAGCGAGACGGTCCGGGGCTGTCTAGAAATTTCGCCTTAACATCGACGAAAGCCGATCTGAGGCGGTTGGCTTCTTTTAAGGGGAGGTGAGGTTCTAAGATAGCTTTTGTTATTAGCGCAGTAAGAGGTCCAATTGTCGTTGTCATTGGGCTCTTTTTCACAACCTACTTCCGTGCAATAAGGCAAGATTATTACTTTGAATAGCAGGGGGTAGAGTGGTAGGGTAAATGACCACCCAGACTGGGAGAGTCCAATTCATGTCACATCCTCCAAAAAACTCTCGGTATTAAAGGGAGTAGGAGAAAAAAGTCGCCTCGAGATTAAAGAGTTAAGTAGCCGTTAAAAAAAATCAACAAATGGTGCTCAATGTTCTTTTATCATCCTTGATGACAACAGAATCTCTAAAAGAGTTTCTGACATGCCATTTGTTCTTAGAGTATTCATCCAGTTATATCGGATTGAAATTCTTATTCTGGAATAGTTTATCGAGAAGGTCAAAGTATCATAAGGAATGTGAGTAAGAGAGGCACCCTCTTTGACCAGAGCATCAGCAGTCTCGTTCCCCAAAAGTCTTGTAAGAGACGGCACCCAATGTAAGCAAATCTCACGATTAGAAAGAAGTTTGAGAATTTTCAGAATCGAAACTGCAGCTGTATCCCCGAGTCTTATTCAGTTGCACAGGTGCAGAATGGTACTGCGGGCTGTCTGTGAGGATCCAAACATCACTGTAAGATGCTTCAGTTTTGATAGTAAATAATCTCTTTTCTAGTGCTTAACTCAGATATGAAAACTTACCATTAGTCTGCATATACTGCCTAAACTCTGTCTATTATGACACCAGGTAGCTTTTATAACCTTGAGATAATTCAATTTATTACATTGACATTAATTATTCATAAAACACAAACACAGAATAATTAAAATATGTACACGTCAGACACAGATTATCCAAACTCAGACTGACTCGCACACTTCGCGTCATATGGTGGCACTGTTCACAGTATTAGTGAACACTAGTGTTCTTACTGGTAGGGAGCCGGTCTTCGTTGTGGAGCGCAAGCATTTGCCGCACTATTAATTTTATATAAGAATATAATCCATTTTAAGGGTTCATTTTCATGAGATATAACTTGGTGAGCTTCGTTCGCAGGTTTTCTACTGCTACTTCTGTGCCTGGTATGAGAAATCTAAATATAAAATAACATTTTTTTATTTTTATTATTTATTTATTGCTTTTTAAGGAAAATATTTGGAATAAGCATGATATCTGTTGAAAATAACTATCAGTTTTGTGTTATTTGTTAAATGTTTGAAGAATTATGTGAGGGACTTTAATTTGCAGCCAATTTTAATCATTGGTAACTGAGTAATTGAAGTCGTAACAAGCCTTGGCATCTTCTCATACAACTCTCAAACATTGGTTCATTTAAAAAAATATAATCGGCAAACTAATAAAGTACAGATAAAAAAATAAAACAACATCGTGTTATCCTTAAAAATTAACAAAAGCGTCTGCACAGGAAAAGCTGTATATTTATTTATTTAATTTATTATATTACTAGATTAGTATATTTAATTTATTATATCATTAAAATTAAATATATTATTATCGGGTCAATTTCATATATATATTAAACACAATTTAGCAATCAGTCATAATTCATTATAATAAAATATTTCATTTAACTTCCAATCTCGGACATCTTTGTAATTTTTCAGTATAAAATTATGGGTAATTTTAATGGCTTTTTAAATGCAATGTTTGCGAATAAATTTATATATTTCTGCAACGTAAGGAATTGATATTTAACACCCTGACTCCTAAGCCGCCCGTAACCGGCCATGCAACTTCTATACTAGTGGGGCGGATTTCGGCCAGTTGTTGTTCTGAAAGGGGAGAGAAGGCAGTTGGGCGAGTGGTCATTAAATGGACCCTTAAGGGAGAGATAAGAGATGAAAGGACTTCCATTTGCATCTTCCACCACCCGTAGTGAGGAGAAAAGGAGGAACGTGTCGGACGAATCCATTCCACAGATCAATTAGTAAGCAAACCTCCGTATACAACTGTATTCAGATTTTGAGAACTCTTAGTAGTCAGCGGGTTAAATGCAACGCCATTATAGTGTTGTCCACCTAACTGTTTGGAATTACTGAGAAATCAAATTTTAGGTTGAAATGAAAGAAGGCTGAAATGCATAAACATGTATTTTTAATTTCAGAAACTGATTGATTAATAATGTCTAAAAAATGCAGCAAGTCTTTTTATATTTATTTTTAATGTAATGAATGCATCAAAGTAGTACTCAAAATGAAGGATTTAACGCTTTCTTTCCTTGAAAAACTGATACAAAAATCTGGAAAATGAAAAATCAAGGAAGTTTGATTTATCCGATATAGGATATCCTTCAGAGCGCTATTGGATTATAGATTCTTGGAAGCATAATCTTTGAGAGGTTAAAACCACAATTTTTTTTATTCATTTCTGATCATTCAGTTGATACTGGGCACTCTTACTGATACCATAATAATAATCTCAAAAAATATGATTCTTATACTTAAATATTCTGATACTTCATACTCACATGGTAGTCGATCAAACTCAATGTGATTCATAACATGAACTCCGAATGTTTGGAAAATTAGTCTATTTTCTGCTGAAGCCTGTGATTTCAGCAGAATAGTATAATTCCATATGGGCTATATATGTGTCACACTAGTGAAATATTCTCTCCCCATGCAGGAGGATACAGATTTCGCACTACTAAGCTACAAGGAATTTACAGCTATCGACAGAATTAATTTATCCATCTTCTAATCACCCATTAAATATTTTAACTCCATTGTCCATTTATATCACCATAGTTATTTTTATTGCTAATTTTTTAGTGTGAGAATAAGCTTAGGCACCTGAAATAAAAAAATTGTCAGATGTTTAATTTCCCATTTGCTTGAAACTGAGGAAAGGAATTTTCTGTATCTTCATCAGATTCCAGTTTCAAAAGGATATTTTTAGATTTAATTTTCCTTTACGCTAAAGGTTAATAAATATATATTTTTTTACAATATTGGAATATGTTGAGGTAAAGTGTCGTTAACATATCAAATTTATTATTGAAAATGTTTTATGAATTGAAAAATATATTCAAAATTATATATTTGTATTTTCTAAAATTCTCATTAGCACTGAAGCTGACAAACTGTGATAAATTGCTAAACGAGAAGAGTCAACAGACAGTTCTTGGACTTGTAATATAGTCTTTCACTCTAAGAGGAGATGAATATTTTGTATTTGAAAATTATTTCCAAGCAGATAATGAGAAAACACATAAGGTTAAATCAGCGCGACTAATTATTGTGAGCAAGGCAGTCGGGAATCCCCTTCCAAAATTTCAATAATTTGCTTCAGGACTTTGAGATAGTACACAGTTCCCATTTGCGCCTTCATGCCTGGAAGGGTCATTAAGAGAAACTTCCAATTCTTCATCGATCTCAATATGCAATGCAACTCTAGCAGAAAGCTGCAATCCAAGGGACGAATTTCACATGTTGAGAAAATTAGAAAATTAAATACGCCTTAAGATATAGGGTGAGATGATTAAGACAAATTTAGCCAATATGCTATGGATTTGAGCATATTTGTTTTAAACATTTTGGCTCATTGTTTTAAATGCATGACAGAATTTAATTTTTGAGGCATTAAACAACGGGTAAGAGTTTGGTTTAATTAAATTATTTTAGTGGCTATACTCCCTTTTCTAATTTATCTTTTATTAGTGGTGAAGACGACAGTGTCCTTAATAAATTAATTATGAAGGATTGCATGTAATAAGATTATATTACTACATAAATCAGATTCAAGAAGATGATTATTTCCCAAAAATTAAAAAAAAATTCTCTTATGCTGGCATATTGATTTTGTTCCATTCACAGGCGTCAGATTCTGTAAGGTTAACTCATTCATTATTAATACTATCAGACAGCGTAGTTCTTCTAATTATATTTCAAGAGCTGGAAGTTTTTTAAATTTTTAATAAAAAGGAAAGCTTTTAACTCTTTCTACATACAGAAACACTATTCTTATTTATTTATATACAAGTATGTAAATGTGGAGAGATGAATTCCGTATTTTTATACAAAAGCAATATCTCATTTAATATTTTTTAAATAAATCCCAAAATTGTTTGCATTCTTTCAGTTAAAAAAAATTGCATTGCACTCTTTGGATGCGATTGCCATATATATGAATTCCCTTGACTTCTTTGAATCATAATTACATTTTTATATTTTTAACCGCATTTTGCATTCCAAATTACTTTTAAGAAGACACAGAAAATTTTCCCCCCGTTAGTGGAAACTTAAATTCGCGAGAACAAAAATGTTCTAGTACCAGTCTTTGCAAGGAGAAGTTTGTTTCTGAAATATTTTTACTTCTTTGAATACAAGAAAATTATAAACCTCAAAGGCATTTCAGAAAATTGAGAAGATTGTCATCGTATAACAGAAACTTATAATTAAATTTCAAAAACATGGGACTTTCTCATATTTCTTTTATCTCATTTTTGATCTGAAAGTAAATAATGCAATTGTTTAACTGGTGAAACCACTTTCGTTAACAGGAATTGTAGATCTGTATTTACAATGTGTTTTTAGAAGTTAAATATGATTTCTAAGATTATTAAAACACACTAGTTCAAACATTTTTCGTCCTAGAATACAGGGTGAAATCTGAATTGCGTTGCAAAACAAATGGGCTTTCAAGAGAATTACAATTTCCCATATATTATCGCAAACACTATCACTTACTATCTTCACCAGTGAGGAGATGTATCTGTTTCCGAGTGCTGTGAATTTGAATATGTATTCCACCTAAAAAATTGCTATTGAAGTCTCTGAGGGACTTTTCGGTAGTAGAAGCCTGTGCAGATCTTTGTTTGTGAGACCATTGTTATCTCCAAGCATATGCGATTCTTGAAGCATGCTTGGTAGCTGACAGATGATGATTTTGATATCCTAGTGCTGACCGTCCATGATGGTCTGGTAGATTAATCTCAGCTTTGAAATTAAATGATTCAAAGTTCAAGGCTAGATTCAATCGAAAATCCGTCGTGTAATGGGATATGGTGCATGTTCAATCTGCCGCCGTCTGTTAAAGTACGCGAGTGCGTTCCGGCTCAGAAGTTTACGGAGTGTGAATAGGTCTCAGGTGTTATCTTCGTTATTTCATCACGGCTCAAAATCTCGGGTTCGTTCCTAAAATAGGCCTCGTATAGCTTTAAAACGGGATGTTTTTCCTTTCAGATGACAACGTTTAACATTTGTCTTTGATTTTGTCTGAGCTAGAAAAATCGCATTCCGAAATCCTTTCTCGATTACTAATAATATAATTCAATGTTGATTGTTCCCTAAAGCTGACATCATATAACCTGAAAATGGGGTGATTGTATTGTTGAAACCTTAATCAATGCTACAGGTAGGTTAGAGAGAAAAGTAGTATCATTTACGAATCCTTGACGCAATGCCTTTCTGAATCTGAGATTTTTTTATTTTCCACCAATGTAATTAAAATTTCTTTTATTTTAACAGAGGATTTTGACATTTAGAACACAAGCAATCAATTTCAGAATTAATATTTTTTGTAATGTTTAGTATTTCAATATAGTATACTGCAAATGTAAAAACTGACAGATTTATTTTAAACTAGGGCACTCTGCCACATGCTCTCTAACGCTCGCGAACCTCCAAGAGGATAGCCGCTCGCTATAATGTGGAGCTCCCTAGCACAGTTTATTGTAAATATAAACCATCACGATTGAATTGAATTATTTGCTTTGGATGCTTTAACTTAAGGATAGCATTATTTGCAGGTATGGTGCCGAGTGATGAAACGTTATTAGCAGATACTGTATAAGCAGATGAAACGATAATTGCAGGTATAGTAGGAAGGGATAAAATGTTATTTATAGGTTTTTCCAATCAGTTAATTTGTGCACTCGTGTGTTCATGATGACAGTGTATTATTTAATAATATCAGAACTTAATTATCAGTTAATCGATTAATTTATTTTATATCAGTGGCGACATCTGAGTGTGAATTTATCGAAAAATTAATATTTATAATAATTAATTACGAGTTAAAGAATAAAACGTTGAAAATAATCAAAATAAAAAAAATTACTCTTTAGTACACTAATGAAAGCGTTTTTTAAAAACAGTTTTTATTCTTTTTTCTGTTTAGAACACTTGTAAGCCTGTGCGATGAAATTAATAAACTATGTCTGTGAAAAGGAATAAAATCAAATTAAATATCGATTTTCTTATTCATAAGCTTCAGGAATAGATTATCCGAAACTTGGATTCTTCAAAATGTTAGTCATACGGCCAAGAAAGATGGGAAGAAAAAAACTCACACGTACATACCGAGGACAGAACCCTCAATCCGCCCACAGGAAGACCTAAACGTTTACCGATTCAGCCGCGTACACTAAACGCGAGTGGTTAAAAAAATTTTATTTTGAGTTCGCAGTTACTCAAAAATATTAATAAAAGTTAATTCAACATTTATTAAATGACAATTTACATTTTGTCAATAGGATTTTCAGCAGATTTTAACTCATCCATGTCAACGCTCTGATTATCCACATAAATGGAAGGACGCTGAGCAGCATAAAACAAATTATTTCTTCTTCCTGTACTGCCTTCACAACGTTTTCCAATGGATTTATTTACACTTTGATTTCGACTTCTCTGATTATTTCGATAATATTTAACAGGACGG
The DNA here is from genome assembly GCA_013235015.1 of Araneus ventricosus. Taxonomy (NCBI): domain Eukaryota; kingdom Metazoa; phylum Arthropoda; class Arachnida; order Araneae; family Araneidae; genus Araneus; species Araneus ventricosus. The sequence continues at coordinate 1,111,087 of BGPR01000060.1, forward strand.
CTGATTTTATGTTTAAAGCATGGAATAGTAGGCTTTAACCTAACAACATTCGTTTCTTTACAGTTGGTAAGTGAAATCACGTGCTCCCGTGTTGCCAAACAGTATAGATAAATAAAGCGCTTTTTCGGATCCGCAGAAGCGAGTTATTTATATAGATGCTTATCTCTAATAAAACAATAATATTTGATTTGATTTTTTCGTTAAATTTCTCTTGTGAAGCAACACGGACGTTTCAATAAAGGAAATTAGGAACAAAGAAGATCCCGCATTCCGCTCTCCAGACTTTCACCATAAACCTACGTGAGAAAGTTTGATTCAAGATGAAATTTAACATGCACTAAAATCGTTTACATAAAATAATCTAAACTGGAACCAATGTATATTCAAACTCCTACTTTTTAAAACCTGAAGCCTAGACTCACCGAGCAAGCTACAATTATAATGAATTTAAGATTTCAAATATATTTATAAATTCTTCAGCAAAACACCTTTGGGACGATCCAAAATCTTTTAAACTAGGACTATCTTAGACTCAATTTACAAAATTCAATATAAAATGATTCGATATATTTCATGCTTAAGATGAAAAAAAATCTTTATGATGCATATAATATTTGAAAGGCACGTGAGTCCTTCCAGATACATCAATTTCCGGCTAACATGGCTGTTGTATTATCCAGTATCGTATCAGTCACCATGGAAGAGGTGAAAACTTATTCATCGTCAGAAGTGGCTAAAAAAATATCGTCTCCTGGAACACATTTCCGTCTTGAAGATTGGAAGTGGTGTTTGACAAACACTGAAGAATGACTTTCTAAAGATACTAAGACGCTAGATTCATCACGAACACTCGGGAATGAAATTCGTCGACTAGTTATTTTCACATTTCCTTCTTGGATTGTATGGATGGATCCTCACTAAAAGATGTTTGGTTAGTTTTATTTTCCTTAGGGGAAAGGAAGTGACGGCAGAAACTGATATTGCGTCAAACTAAAAGGAAATGCGTGTCCCAAAAGGGAACAGAAGGCTACGTGTTTCATTATTGATATTTTCAGGTAGGAAAATTTCAAAGCTCAAATATGTATTTAAATCAATTTATTTTTTCTGTGAAATCTGATGTATTTCCTTGTATATTTATAAGTTTTTATGGCTATTTTAAGATAACGTGTCCATAATTATACCTGCTGTTAATTGCACATTTTACACAAGAGGTTTTTCCCCTTATACGAAGTGCGCAAAGTTAAAAAAATATAATCATAAAAAAATTTGACATCGAGGTTATAATAAATCTCCACATTTTACACTTCCCCGAGTTCGAAAAAAATCATTTTTGGAATTATGTATGTCTGCAACCTTAATTGTAGGGCTATCATTCTGTCTGTGAATACGGCAATTCAGAAATTGAAGGAGCTAGATGGATGGAATTTGTCATATAGTTTTATCACAAGACTTAAAGATTTATGTCAAATGTTGGACAAAATCCGTCAAAGAGTTCAACATTTATCGGTCTGTTTTTCCGTGCATATGTGACCACGAAAACTCAAATATGCAACAAGTTACATAAATAACATTTGGCATGTATTATTGCCACAACAATAAATGTCGGGCGTAATCGGAAGGGACGTGACTATTCAGCGAAACTTAACACAAAACGTGCCATATTCTATTAGAATACGAGAAAGTTGAGGAGAGAACACTCTCACTGGTGATTAACTCAGGTTGATCATAATAATTTCAGGAGTAAAAAGATACATTGATGAACTGCAACCCTCTTGAATCTAAACACAGGACAGAATGCATCTCTGCCTAACTAATACATAGGCTTAATAGTGAATGGATGTTTTAAACCAAACGTGACATATTTCTTTATAGAAGCAAAATTAGTATTTATCTGGGTCCACCAAAAGAATATTTCCAATCGATATACATTAATTTTAACGACGTCAGTATAATAAGCAAAGCTTAAAGAACCTTGAAAACGAAAGGCAAATATATTCTCTATCAACATTCTAATACCTACTATTTTGCGACCCCGTATAACCCGAAGATATGCAGTAACTGGATGACAGGACCACCACGAATGGTATACTCCATTACTAGAGTCGCATGCATAAAGCCCTCAAAAGGAGGTACGTCCCGACTTCGACGAGGGAGTCGTTAACTAGCCGCAACACTCTGTCACCAAAGGAGGCGAGAACCTTCTTATAAATACGGCAGCTTCTTACCCTTGAACTCGAGGTGCCCCCCTCCTCTAATTCCCTTTCAATAGTTCGTATTTAGAGCATGAAAAAGGAGCAAAAATACAAACAAAAACGTTTGGAGAATTTAAAATATTCTGAAAATTCGGTGCAATTACAGAGAAGACTGCGGAAATTATATACATTCTAAGTAGCATCGTAGAACAAGCAATTGAAAAAAATAAAGAAATGTTTCATCCTCTATTTCCATCTAAGAAATATAGTCAAAATCCAAAATATGAATAGACTACAATTTTCAACATAAGAAAACGATGAAGTCAGATATTTTTCTTTCATTCAGAAATCTCTTTTCATGTTGTCAAGGAGCAAGTTTCACAAAAGAAGGTTCATAATATCAATTCGAGATTATGATTCAAAACATATTGTAGAAAAAAATTGTTTAAAATACTCAATCATGTTTGACAACTAAAAGTTAGATAAAAATGTCATTTTTCTTTCAAATCTTTTCACATCATCCCAAAATGCAGTTGTTTTCTTATGTGTCAAACCAAAATGTTATAAGTCGACGAAAGGTCTAGATACTCCAGTGTGTTTTCTGTTCCGAAATAAAAACCTTACTAAAAGAAATTTTGGAGCCATATCATATAATAACACATCAGATGTTTGCAAAACGTTTACATTAAATTTAGTGTCATGTTATATCTGAAGGGCTTTAAACCTAAATAATGTTATTACCCTGATATATTGCTGGTTAATCGTTAAATATGTTGAGCAGGATAACAGGCAGTATTGCTTACTCATATGAAATGAAGTCTAGTATTCTTAGCTAAAGCATTCTAGATGGTTAACGATCGGTCAATTGAGCGTGAGTCTGCCTGCTGGTTTTACTTAGAATCATTAAAAATGTTAGGTTATATGGAGGATTCAGAAAAATTTACCAAGTAACTATCTGCCTAACTAATGTGAGCAAAATTTGATCACGAAACAGTCGTTAGCAATAATCTATAAGAAGGAACAATGAACTATCGTCTGTTTCTTCTGGTTGTTAAGGGTTGATGGAGACAGTACTACATCACAGAGAATCTACCCCTCAAAGTGTTATTAAGCGGACTTGCCTTTCTACAGAATAGGAGGTAGAAAATGTTGTGCATCAATACTTGGCCGCCCGACTAAAAACTTTGACCTCCCAAGGAAATAAATACACAAGGTCATGGACCAGTGGACCTGCATGCATCGGAAAGCTAGGAGATTATGTCAAGAAATGTCCTTACATTAATCTTTCAATCTAGAAGCTTAGAAGTTAAAGGCTGTCTAATAAGTCAGGTACCTTGAAACGATAATTTTCTTGAACCCTGAGTCTGATTCATTCCGCGGGCTTGAATTTCTACATGCTGCGTGTGAAGAATACATAAAATAAATATATTTATATTAAAAGGAATGCGTTGTGTAAATCTGTTGTCCTCTAATAAAATGCAGAAATGAACAATCACATTTCTTAATCTCACAAGGTTACAATATTTTCCACTACTGTGAAATTGATGAATAAAATTACAAGCAAAATATTTCGACGTTTTCCCCCAAACTTTAAATCTGAGCTTAACCTACAGATGCGTATCTCGTGATTTATACAGGTAGAAAATTAGTCAATTTTCTGATGCATAGGTATGTTTTCGTGGGCTAGTGTGTTTATCTTTCACTATTATAGCGTCGATTTACATCATTCTATGATGCCGTTGAATAAAAATAACAATTCAGCTCGTTTCAAAACTACTTGAACGCATTTTTAAAAGTTGAATTTAAATAGCGATTTAAAAAAATAGGCAATCGAAGGGTTAATTCCCAGTTTAGTTATATTAATGACCTGTGTTGAAGCAACACGAGGTCTATTTTGATACGGCCTTTGCAATTTGGAATCGAGGTGAGATGACGAGGAAGACTCCTGGGTAGGCAGCTCCTCTCCGAATTTCCATGCCACACCAAATGGAGAATGTTTTACCTTTGAGCTCAGATTTAACTTGTATCACGCCCACGAACTCAGCATATCTTCGGTGTAATCGGGTTTCGTACCTGGAGCCCTCCGTTTCCAAAGCCGAGACCTTACTACCTGGCTATCCTTGGTATTTCAGTGGGCTAATTTATAAACTATATATAAATTACAATTATTAAATATATGTAGACACGCTTTAACTACACGCACTAAAGACGTAGGTGGCTTTTTATTTATTTAAGTATGTTTGTTTATTTATTTATTTATTTTTGCCTTTTTAGGCGTTTGTTTGTAACTGTATCTCAGGAATCAGGTTTTTACAGCAGTCGTAACTCTTCGAATCCTTTGTTGCCCACGCCCTTCTCTAGCTATCGAGAATACGTGCTTTCTCTGCAGTTCTTTCCTCCTGCAACGCTGTTGAAACATTGAACCTTGTTTCTTTCCCTGGAAGTTATTTTTCACATTTCAGATTTAACAATCACTTCCACCTATCCGTTTGCTTTTTCTGCGGACATTTTTCTGCAGTAAGGACTGGAAGCCATAACTTCTCCGGTTTCTGTAACTTGATTCAGCTACCATCTTTCGAATTTGCCTGCATTTATTCCCTCAACATAAAACCATTCTTGTGGCAAGCTTTTTCTTATTACATACCTCTAGAAAGTAATATAAATTCCATCACTATTTCTTAGATTTAAAAAATATGTATTTTCGGTAAAATATAGCGCAGTAGAAATGGAAAGGGAAGGAATAAGAACAACATTCTGTGAAACTAAGGGAAATGTAATTGAAAATCGTTTACTTCAAAATCATGTATTAAATAAAAATGATGAAATACTATGTTTCTAAAATTTGATTTATTTATGACGTTAGGTCATTCAGAAACCGCTTTCTCAAAATCGTAAACAATTCACTAGTGGTGGTAGATCTAATACCACTTGATCTAGCATATTCAGCTAAATCCATGAGTCAAGGACTCGTGGTAAATAAGAAGTGTGTCATCTTATTCCGGTGTAAATGACACAGAACACCTCAATACAGTCAGTCTGACTGTAGCTATTATGTATGGGAGTAGGTTGACTACCTGAAGATCTTTCAGGAGAATCTTACCTACATTTACGTTTCACTTGGTGGAAAACCAGGACAGCTTCTAGCAGTCAACCAACCCAATCTCAGAAACCATTTCGTTGCTCCAGATCAACTAGATTTTTTTGAATAACGCTGCTTAAGAGCATAGCCAAAAGAAAGAATCCACAACTTTCTTCTTCCAATTCGTATTCCTCAGCCTTAACCCTCTAATCGGCTGGTGGGCACCATTCATTAGTCGGAACATCTTTCAGTGTCTGTCATTGTTCTTCCTGACTCATGATTTGCCAACTAGAACGAGGAGACAGCGCTCTCATGATGCTGAAGGTATGTAACGAATTTAATTTGGTGGAGAATAGGGAATGCAGAAAAGGTATGCACAGGATCTTTAATAGGCTGCGTAAGATAAACATTACAGCATCAATGTTGGCTGAAAAAATAAAAGTGAAGTCTTACATTACAGTATAACAAAACGGGAATGGAACGTTTAAACGATATAGTTTTATAGAATCCAATCAAGGCATTCCTTGAGAGGTATGAAGACTGGGCATTTTAAACAGGCAGGAAAGGCCCATGCTTCAGCTAATTCGTTGAGTTATTACAGTATTATTGAATAGCGACAGGAGTGGTTTTCGCGATAAATTCTTTCGAAATATTCAGTGTATGTAACGTTGTGCAGTTTTTCGGCTGTGGAGCAATTATTACACTAATATCTATGCATGATTCTCCTGTTCGTAGCATATCAGCTGTGCTCACATGTATATCATTAAAAAACTGTACTAAATACCATATATTGAGTTCCATTTGCATTCTTGATTTGACTGAAACATCACTACTCACTAACAACTATTGTTGACAAAAATAGGATTACTATTAGATGAGTCTGTTTGAAGAAATCCGTGCCACGACGTTATTTATTTTGTCGCTTCTGTACTCAGCGACACACCGCCAGGAATCATTTCATACCAGATTACTCCTGACACATACAGTCATCTGCAGAGAGATCTCATAGTTCTACCATGTCGAATAATGGCGCTAGAGCCACAGTCCCACTTTCATTCAGGCGTGCTTTATAATTTTAGTTCAATCAGTTTTGTAAATGCATAAGCAGTGCAAAGTAGGCACAAAAAATTCTATTTTGGAGTACAAAGATTTATTTTTATATTTTTCACTCTGAACATAATAAAATGCCATCATCATAAGAAGGATTCTTTTTTACTCAATTCTTTTGTATCTATACTTCGTCACATTTAATATTCGTTTGAGCTTTTCATCAAAAAGAAGGAATTCGGTCTCAGAATATGAGATTCCTTCAGATTGTTGTGCGTCCCTTTTCTATTTAAGCTACCAACTGTCTTTATATTTGTGTCATAAAAGAGCCTCAGCGTGTTTCCGATGTAGTAATCTTTTCAGTGAAATATATTCGCCTATAAAATATGTTTTAAGGAAGCATGTAACATATGATACTTTGGGGCATAAAATTTTGTTCTTTCGAGAATTAGATACAAATAAAGATGAACTATTTCTCCGGCAATATATATTACAAAAAGGAAGAAAAAACTGAAAAGTAGGAGTTTTCTTCTGTAGGGTGTTTTTTTATTGAAAGTAAGAACCCCATATTTTAACTGAAATATGTTACAATCCTATGAGACTATGTCTTTTCCATCTTTTGATAAGTAACTTGGTCGAGACTTAATTCTTAAGTTTATAATGCGTAAATTACATAATGATAAAATGTTTCTACACTACCCGTGATCAAGTATTAATTACTAATAATTACTTATGCAAATGAACCTGCTATCCCAGTAGGATAAGCCAAGGCAAAACTGAAGAACATGAATCGTAGGTGGATGGTTACGGGTTCGATTCTATGGCTCTGCTCTTACCCAGCATTATTCAAAAACTGGTGGATCGATGTACGCTTAAAATTGAATTGCTCGAAACGATCGAACTGTCTGTTGGAGGTTTTCCTGCTTTATCTCCAAGTGTAAAACAGTTAGACTTCTACCCCAAGTGCTCCATGGTCACTTGATCAACAGAATATGCCAACTTTCCATTTATCATGAGCCCTTGACTCATAGACATGGCTAGATACGTTAGAAAATGTAAGCATATTTAATCGAAATAAATTACTTTTGTTTCGTTTTTCTTTATGTTGCTTTTTAAGCTCTATAAAATGGTTGAAATCTTAAAAAATGCGAAGATATATGGTCAAATCAATGCGATGAATCATTACATTTAACTTTTCTAAAATAATTGAAATCCTGTAAAACTTCTAAAGTTAATGAAAGAATTAATGAAAATATCAGCAAATTAACTACATGTTAAGAAAAACCATTTGGTATTCAAAATTTATTATCATTTTTTTCTTTTGATGAGGTCAAATCATTTAATGTCATTGTCATGTGATAAGCATTACCACACATGTCAACTAACTGCAAGCTGTTTTAAGTTATAATGTGACAATCGATGTCTTTTCTTCTTTTAAAATAAGACAATGAATTATAAAATCAGCACAGTGTGTTTGAGATGTATCACATGAGAGAATGAATTGACCACATTAAGCGAAATGTCAAGTAATCTAACAGAAAACCAAATTAGCGAAGATCCAGTCATACACATGTTTTGATTTACCCATTTTGGACGATATTATGTGAAAGTTAAAATATTGCAAAGGAAGACCACATTAAACGACGAACCAATCATGCATAATCTAATCCAATCATACATTTATATATTGATTTATCCCTGTTAGAATATATTTATGAATTATTCAATTAAATTCACAATAAATTGGGCATCATTTCCTATAGAAGATAAAAAGCAATCTATCGATTCTGTGTTGTGATGCATTGCAACTGAATCAAAAGTAAACATGTGTAATAAACAGCAGCATATAAATGGTTCATCTAACAGGAGCACAGAATTATTACAAAATAACAGACTAGCATACTTCTGTACAACTTACAAAGACACAACAAAGTCGCCTCTTTCACGAGACGTAACACAACAAATAAATACAGAAAGAAAATATGTATGAAATGCTTAATACTGCTCCAGACGACATGCTTCATGCAGTTATTTTAGTAATAAGCTACTTACGAGGCTGTCTCTTCGAAAGAAAAAGAGCAGCATTGTTTGTTGCAGCAGCAGAAACTGGGACTTTCATTTTTTGTACACATAATCGAGGTATCTGGTAATTTCATATGAGTAAATGGATGACTTGCCGGATGGCGTCAGAAATTAGAATGCATGCTTCTCGCAAACGTAAATAAATATAATTGCTTTATTCTGAGCTGAAAATACGACAAATTCATTCTTTAAACATGCATGAGATTATTTTGATTACTGCATTCGCACGGTTTCATGAAAATTATACGTTATTCTTTTCATGCTATTGTGCAAGTGATCATCTTCACAAATTGTAATATGAGAGCAAACAACGAATTGTACTGGTGTTTTCTATATAATCTATGCACATGATCCAAGAAATATGTTCTGGCACATTTTCATCGAAACCTAGGAAAACAAAAACTGCTAGAAATAAATAGATTAGCTGTTCGAATGAGGTTTTGATGAATGGTATTTTAAGTAAACATTTGTAATTTACATTATTTTGTCAGGAAACTTTTTATTGATATATTAAAAAATGATATTTTACCAACAAAAAGATTAAAATCTGATTGAATAAAAAAGATATAGCAGATTTATATGAAAACAAAATCAAGTAAATGATTATTCCAAACAAATATCAATTAATAATGCTGGTGTCCAATTAAGCAAATTAAATCAAATTTTCTGAATTATTCATAATTTGAGCATGAAACCTGCCAAAATAATTATTTCATGAAAGGTTTCATTTTCAGTTTTGTGAAAATCCAATTAATACATTCTTCTGTACAAACAGCCTTTCCATCAAAATCTGCAGATCGAAGCCTGAATCAATCAAAGCAATCAATTCATTCATTCTATTTATCCATGGAACTTTACATCACGTAACTCTATCAGATAGTTCTGGAGAGCAGGGGTTCCCAACTTTTTTTCCCTTCGCGTACCCCTTAAATATTCTTTTTGTTTTAGCATATCCCCTACTGCATACGAAATATATTAGAAACAAGCTGAAATTCGACAGAAGAGACTTAACAGCCCTGCTCAACAACCCAACTAACTTGGAAGTCATCAAGAGAATCATCGAGCACCTGGAAATTATAATCCCTCAATATTGAGGAAAGTGATTCATTGTACATATTTTCTAACTTTGTAATCTCCGTAATTCGGGTCAGTATCATTGTAAGCATAATCCTGTGCTGCAATTAATTGGGATTTTACAAAGCTGGTCCCGTAACTTTTTGATGCATGCATATATGTTAGAATTCATGAACTTGCTTGCATACATTGTGCGATCATAATTTAATTCTGCAGAAAATATCTACAATTTCTATACTACGTAAGTGTGATTAAACAATTCAGATGATATTATTGATACAAATCGTTAGAAAAAGAGTATACACATTGCAAATGATAAAACATATATTCTTTAAAGCAGCCGAATGATTCCTAGCCAAGGAATCAATTTTTATTGCTTTTGTCTCAGATGCTTAACGCTTTGGCCATGTTATTTCAGGAAAAGGCATATTTAAAGAAGAGAAAGGAAACATGCAAAATTTTAAGCAATTATGTAAACATTGTTTAATATTTGTGGATAGTATTATAATTGTCCGTACCTACATAAATGTAATTATTTCAGAAAACACTTCAACTAAAAGCATTTCCTTTACATACCGATACAAAAAATGGTATAAGAATTCTATCGTTACACTGAACGCCCCTTCACCTTTTGAACTAAACAACAATAATTGTAAGGTATACTTTCTTATTATTTTATTATTCTTCAGATTCGTCTACTTCATTTAATGGAAACACAAGTTTAAGAAAATATTTCTATTAGTAATAGCATAAAAGTTAAACTAGAAAACTCTGTCGTCAAATAGCAAATGCCAACATTAAAATAAGTTTTTATAATTCCTTTATTAATGGACGAACACCGCTTAACAAGCAACACCACCTATCTCAATGTTTTGAAATTTCAAAGAGGAAGGAAATACTCAATTTTTCGCAACCATTAACGAATATTTCTAAAATTTTTTCCACATCTAATTGCAACTTACGGTCCTATGTTTATATCAAGTTTGAAAACAAATCAGATATATCTTCTATTGGATGAGAAAAATTGAGCATTTCCTTCCTCTTTGAAATTTCAAAAAATTGACATAGGTGGTGTTGCTTGTTAAGCGATTATATGTTCTTTGACTGACTGAGCCTTTAACACAAAATTACATCCTTATATCATGCATATAACTAATGCTGCAAACCTTACCCAAATTTTAACCTTCAACAGAACTATACCAGAATAAACCTTATAAACCTCTTTCCTATATTTGTCTAGTTTAAGTATTACTAAATGAAATGAAAGAAACGGAGAAAATAAATCTGCATATTTTACTTCAATACACAATCACTATTTTCATGAAAATCCAATATACCAGAATACTCTCAAAATAAGCATTACTAAACTATGAATTCTCTCTAAAAAGATTCCATGCATGGTAATTCCTCGATAAGAACTTGCAAACTATCTTTTCTCTGACATGAGTGGCTCTCTGTTTCTTTAAACAGTCATGAATAATGAATAAGTTCTCAACCGAGTCCATATAAAACAGCAATCACCGATCACATTCACAGCACGCGATCTAAAGCAAGAGATAGTCGTTATCAAACCCCACACTTCGGCGATCGATGAAGTTTACTTATAGGATAGAAAAAGATCTCTTCATTTTGGTGACATTTTCATACATATGATCACTGAGGTCTACGTAAAGAATCTTGCTTCAAATTCGCAGCTGTTTTCACAGCGTGGAAGTATTCTTTTCCTTTTTGTTGCTTTTTATCCATTGGATAAGTGATGGGATAGGGAAGAAAGGAACTTGAGCAACACAAACACACGTTCTATTACGATAAGTAATATTATTTGTGCAAGTGGTTGGATATATCTGAACTGAATTTTGAAGAGTATCGCAGAAATGGAAGAAAAAAGTTTTCAGTTTTCTTTGTCTTCTTCTTATATTTAGTAACAATTATTTTTGTTTTCTGCCGACAAAAGCTGTTAAAGGAAAATCTGAAATATATCATATTTCTTCTGAATTGAAATTTTTTCATCTTTTATTGAATTGCTAAGCGCATTTTTTTTATCTTAACTAGAGTTAAATTATTTTTATGACGCTATAAAATTACTTTTTATTTATTTTGATTCCTAATTACTTAACTAATTTTTGTTATAAATAACAGCTTTAATTTAAAGGTCGTTATATGCATATCATGAAAGTTCCAGTTAAAAATCCAAATGTCTGAATTTAATTAGTGAATTATAAAAATGTAATTGAAACATTAATAATTTGGTTTTACTCTTTAAGTGTAGATAAAACATTTTCAAAACTTAACAGTACACTTAATAATATTTGTCTGTTTCTTGCTTGTTCATACACAGAAACAATTAATAAAATATAGTATAAAAATTCTAAGCCCCTATGATTTATAGAAACTTAAGAATTCTCTTTATCATCGAAGATTTGAAATATTTTATAAATGAAAAACTATCTTAACAGACGTATTTCTATGGAAAAGATTTTCTTTTTTTATGTTTGAAACTCGTAGGCGTAATACACAAATGTTCGGATATCATTTCATAAGATTGTTATGATTTAGATATATTATTGTGAACTATAGTCATTAATTATATCTTTATAAGCATATTCTTTTAAGCTCTTGTACAAATATCTTTCTTTGAAAGCACAGATCAGAACACCAAATCATGTCGATGCACCAAGATCCATTCACATTCTTCGCAAAAGATCTCATTACTTTCCTCTACGGACAGAATTGGAGGATACTTGTGGTGGCATCCAATTTACAATGATTCCATGCAACACTAACTTCAAGACATTTAAGCTATCATGGTCTCCAGCATCATTCTTATTACTTACAGTATTATAACTAAAAACCCATAATTTGAGGAAACAAGCAAGCTCATAATATCTTGAAAATTACAAAGAAACACCAACGTCCCGACAAAGCATCCGGGTCAATGGTGAATGACCGGCCGCCCCGACAAGAATTGGGCACTTTGGCCCCCTCATTATAATCCCCATTGCGAGCAGCTTATGCGACGACCCCTCTTTTACAGAGGTAAGACCCATCATCGGAGATAGAAATATGAACTACACCTTCATTTCGATATCCCACCTGGAAGCGAAACTCTGCTAGGTTGGGCTCTCATCCCGATATTTGAGGTGCTACCTTTTAAGTGGGAATTTGTTGTCCTGATAAATGAATGTCTGTTTAAGAAGACATTTCTAAAGATTTTTATATTGCTTTAGGCCCTTATTCGAAAATAGAATTAGTGTTCTTGCATATTCTTCAGTTCCAATTTAATCACTTTGACAAATTCTCAAAGAGGATAATAAAAACCGAACAAAAAGTATAGACATACTTAAGTTTAAACGTAGCAAATAATATTTCCGCTTCCTGAGACATAATTTTTGCAGATACGAAAATAGAAATTCAATAACATTTTCGAACAGTTCAAAAATGAATGCAGGTTCCTTTAAAATAAAGAAAGACTCTAAACTTTTTTTCTAGACTTTGCTAAAATAACATAGAGGAAACTATGGTATTTGAATTAACCTTAAAAAAATATTGAAATTGAAGAGAACTTCGGAAATAATCATGTATTTCATTTTTCGAAGGTCATTTCGAGCTATTTTCGTATAACTAAATGCTAAAATGGTATAAAAGTTTCCACAAGTGTATTTTTAATCAATGTGCGTCTGATTGATGACCGTATAATGATAATGAAATTTATTTGTACATGAACACAAAAAAATCGCATGTGTGTAGAAAGAAATTATTCAATTCAAATAGAATATTCTGATCACCTGCTTAGCTTTCACAGGCGAATGAATTCAAAGTTAAACTCTCTAAATGCCAAATTGCTTAGATTTAATAGCTAAAATATTATCTTTTAGGAAAATCGTTTGTTGTATTCAAATCAAGAGCGAAATTCTGCGGAAATAATAAACGAAATTATATTCCCCAGAATAGACTGCATATTTGAAATACTCTATTGTTCTACAGTTTTCTCACTGAAATTCCTATTTCTGTAACTATATTGTGGACTTCATAGCTCTATCGTGAATTTGTTATCTGAACTTCTTTATTATCTTAACTTGAACTTCTGTAAGCATTAATCGATTCTGGTTAGAGCACACAATATCTTTCCTTTTTAATACCGTCGTGATCTGTCTGTGAAAAAAAATAGCTGAGATTATTGATATTTTTCTATAATCATTGTTATCTGTACAATTTTTTATTTCTTCTCCTACAGTTGTTTGTCTTTTTTCAATTAATAATTCCTTAATAGTTTAGTTTTCTGTAGCGTAAAATAACTAGCTGCGAAATTTAATAGATTTTAACTCCTTATATCTGGATACTATGAAATTTGTTACTTACAGATAATATTTAAAAAATAACTGCATTTATATTCTCGTTAATTATTAAAGGATAGCACAGAATTAATCCAAATTTCAATTGTTGGATTGAAGCTACAATTTTATGCAAATGCATATTTTTATGTCAATCAAATGCATATTTTTATGTCAATCAAATGCATATTTTTATGTGTCATTCATTGTTAGCTGTATAGCTTATTGTTTTTCCTCCACTGATTAAATGCCATTTTTCATTTAATACTGCTTTTTAGTTAAGTTTTGTGTATTGTTAAGGATCTCGCATCGTCTTTATTATGGCTATTGATCGAGTATGACTAAGATTTGCAATGGCCCCTTTTTAGAGATTTTCATTCTTTATATCTGGATACCCTGAAATCTGTTTTTTTAATGTTAGGTGCATTTTTGTTTCTAGATTTTACTTTTTGCACTGTAGATGTGTAATAAAGGATAGTTCAGGTTTAATGTGTGTGTTTCATACATGTAAAAATTCCTCTCTTGGAATGAAGATGCTATTTTGTAAAAAAATGCATATTCCTGGTATCAGACATATGTTATAAAGGATTCAGTAATTAAATCTCATTTAGAAGTCTATGCATCGCATTTATCTTGAATAGAAGAGATTTTTCTGTGCCAGAGCTGTGTAATGAGCTGAATCGCTGAAGAACTTGCAGAAAGCATACTGAATTGCTAAAAGTAATCATACATTTCCAACAATGGACATATAAATAAACTTTCGGTCGAAATTAGAGATGAACATCTTGATTAGGCACGATAAACAAAAGATTGTCTAGACATATTTTAATCCATCGATTTTTAAAAATTATTTTAAGGCTCTCGCAGTTTCATGTAGGACTCAAAGAGTAGCATTAATCCTCCAAAAGTTAAATTACTTCGTATGCTTCAAAAGAAATACTCTTGCTTTTCAAATTCTTGGAAGTTACAAAAAGACCAGTAATTCCTTCAAATTGAAATATTAGTAACAAATTAGACTTTTCCTGATGAATTCAATTTGTAATTATCCTAGGAAGAGTGCTTTTCTTTATTTAAAAATTTTTTTACTAAGAAAAGTTTCTTAAGCATGTAATGAATTATTTGGAATGTAAAAAACATACAATTCGGATATAATATTTTCCAAAAAGAGAAAAATATTCTCTATAAAGAATGGTAATTTTCGAAATTTGATAAAGATCGTACAAAGAAAGACGATATGCATAGTATTGCAAAATATCTTTGATATAAATTTAGAACTACTCGTATATAAAGATCATAGAAGAAACACTGATAGTATTGATAATATCTGCAGAATAACTTTGATTCAATGAAATAAAAATGACGAAAAAAAGAGTTTAGCGAAAGCCAATATTCACACAAAAAATGTGGTAAATCACGTGGTTAACGGGATTAAAGTTTTAACATCGATCTTAAATCGAGCCTTTCTTTAACATAAAAAATGCACTTAGCAGTAAAAAAGAGAAAGCTTTGCAAAGAAAATGATACATTATCAACAATTTAACATTCTCATCGTTCGTCGCATTATATATAGCAGCTTCAGTAATCTTCGGAAAAACTGGACAAATTATGGCGTGACAACGATCAATATATTCTTTAATCTTTATAAACGTAAGAAGGAAAGCTATACTTTAAAAATTGGAAGTTGTAAGAAGATGAAGTTTCTTTGTTTATTGATCTTAAGTTTAATTTCTTTTTTTATTGATTACGTAAGACCTAGGTTAAAGAGTTTTTTTATTGATTTGAAAATTAGCCCTCTTATATTTTATTGTTATGGATTTTTGGTTCTCTCTCTTACAAGCAGAAAAATGGTATTTTGAATTTTTCATTGCTAAGTATAAATTTAGAACTCGCTTCTGAGATAATATATTCTATGCTATAGTCATGTAGTATCATGTAGTAAGTAACCTGCAATAAAGAAAACTTAACAAGATAAATCCCACCATGTCATATACACGGGTGTATTGGGCTGTAAGATTCAACTTGAGGAAACAATATACAGGGTATCACTCTAATCGTGTCCCAATATCTAATTTCTTGACCTTTAGAAATAGGCATAGACTTAAAGTTGAAAAATTCCCTTTAAATGACGTAAGGTATTATTATACAGTACCGGTCAAAAAAGTGTCATAAAAAGTTGGTGCATAAACCAATGATAATTCAAACAGCAAAAAATTAATTGAAATTAACAAATTTATTATTTCATTCAAAAATAAGCAAAATTTAACAACAAGATGAAGTTTGTTAAAAGTATACAAAATTTCTAGGATCGATGAAAATATGTACAATTGCATATTAATACTTGGTGGTAAACCCCTTGGCATCAATAACAGCTTGCCACCCACGAGGAATGGAGTCAAGAAGTGTTTGGATGAAGGAGAGAGGGATCTTCTTCCATTCTTCCTCAAGTTGGGAGAACTTTTCATCAGCATTCCATGCATTTCTTCCTATAAGACGACGCTCCAGCTCGCCCCATACCCCCTCGATAATGTTAAGGTCTGGGGATAGGCTTGGCCAGTCAATGAGGGTCACATGACGGCGGGAGAACCAGTTCTGGATGTGCTTGGATCGGTGCTTCGGATAATTATCTTGTTGGAAAATGAAGCCATGACCAAAAGAATTGCGTGCATACGGGCGCATGGTGTTCTCATGGATGTCTTCATACTGACACTTATCGATGATTCCCTGAATCCGCCTCAGGGGACCCATGCCAAGGCGAGAGACGCATGCCCAAACCATGACATTACCACCCCCATGTTTCATTGTTGGAACATAGTTCTTGGGGTCGAAACGAGTGCCTTGGGGAGGACGACTCCACTGTATCCCATCCGTACCAAACAACATGTATTTGCTTTAATCACTCCAAAGGACATCTTACCACTCTTTCTTGGTCCAGTCCTTGTGCGACTTCGACCATTCCACATGCGCCTTGCGATTCTTTGTAGAGATAATCTGTTTCTTGACGGGGCGTCTTCCATTTAGTCCAGCTGCTCAAAACCTACTCCTGATAGTACGAACAAAGGGTTTTAGGTTTTGGGGGTCACAAAACTCGCGTGCAATGTCTACAGCCGTCAGGTGGGGATTGACACATGTAAGTCGTAAGACGTTCCTGTCCAAAGGATGAGACGTAGAATGAGGACCTCCGGACTTAGGAACCCTCGGCACTCCTACCTGATCAACCCATTTCTTCAAGAACTTCGATATTCCACTCTCCGATATATTGAATTGTTTCCCAAGTACGAGAAGAGTCCTACTTTGAGCGCGTCCATTAACTATGGCTTCCTGTTGCTGAATGGTCAAATTACGGATGTCACGACGAAAACCCATTATCAGCAAGAATAGAGGAAGTTTATTTAAGCAAAGCGCTTATATAGAAACGGCCTAAAATAAAACTGGTAGATAAAAAAGACATCACTCCAAATGAGATGAAATTTCAAATTTTTCAAAACTTTGTTAATTATTTCTGTAGTTACTTGTTATTAGGTTTACGGTACTTCCAAAAACGCGGAATCGTCCTTTAAATTTAACTCAGAAGTTTAAAATAGTTTCTGAAAACACTGGAAGAAAATATGTTCAAAAAACATGAACTTGACACTTTTTTGACCGGTACTGTATTGTATGTTTTTTGAATAAGTAAATGTACCGCTGAAAAAAATTACTAAACCTAAATTTGCAAACAGTTTCTCGGTCTCATTATTAACATTCATGAAATACTTTTGACACACTAAAATTTTAAGGAAAAGAGTTCCACTCTTCTGGGACTAAAACTGAGATATGAAGTTTTGAATTCATTTATTTCAATCCAATCAACGGTCGCCTAGAGCAAGCGTTGCCCTTTGATTGGAGGATCTTTCCCGAGGTGGCGATTAAAATGGTCTAGAATCATCGAAGATAGTGATATTCAAAGCTTCATAAGTCGGCCAGTTTTAGTCGCAGAAGAGTGGAGCCTTTTATCTGCATTTTTAAATTGGAAACTACAACTCTAATTTAGTTTTTTTCTTTCCTAGCAACTATTATATGACCTGCCATTTTTAAATTGATTATTTTATAGTCACATTTGTAAGTCTAAGCTAAATCAGTAGCAGTTTCTCAGAAATAACTCAGTAAGTGGTACACAGATGTGCGCATCAGCAACAAACTGCTTGCTACGGTCTGAGTTGCCTGCGTTGGAGGTTTTATTCGTAGCAAAACACAAATTTGTGTCAGTTTTCAATGGAAACCCTCCAGGAAGGCAATCTACTCCTACTTATTGGACTGAAGTCAGACTTCTACCTTACAAAGGTTACCAAGGTGGTATAAAGTCCTTTTGACAGGCAGAAGATGCCACACTTCCCCTATATCATGAGTCATTTACTCATGGAATGGGCCAGATTTGCTAGACCAAGTGGAATCACAAAAAGAAGAAATAAGCTTAAGCAAAGGAATTTGAAATTCAAAATTTGAAATATCCTTATTTTTTTATTTGTTAGGAAGCAAATACTTGATGCTAAAAAATTTATGCAGACTGATTATAGTTTTCAAAATGTATTAAGACATTAATCACTATCTGTATTGGCCCTAAATTACTTTTAATCAAGTTAAATTAAGAGATTTTAATATAGAATGATTTCCTTTGCAAATTTTTTTTCAAGCGACTTTGAAATTTTCAACATACATTTTGAATACGTCTTTTTCTGTAAGGAACTATTCCGCGTTACCAGAACTGAATTCTTACAAAACTCTCCAAGACATCCTTTTTTCCTTTACTAGTAACCACAAATTTGTGGAAATGGAGTGTGTCTTTCTTTTTTCCGGAGACTTAAATCCAGAAAAATCTTCTGGTCGAAGTTTAGTTGGACAGAGATTCTTTTCTGAAGGTGAAGCTGAAGTCATCGTGAAAGGAAAATCGGGATTCTGATTTCGGCGATGACAGTACTCTTAAGAACTTTTTTGAAGCTCTGGGCTTACATCACTTTGAAAAGTTTTCATCTTATTTTTATTGCCTTTAATGGCTTCAGGTTTTTTTTCCATGACTTTCTCGATTCATCAGTTACTTTCGTTTAGTGATAATGCGAACTGAATAAAGCTGTTTAAAATGATTTTAGTTATTCAAGTGCAGCATATACCATTCAATAATGAGAATCATGTCATACGAAATCGAAAATTGTATTTGATTTACTTCCTTAAAAAGCGGAATAACTTTTTAAAGAACCAAAGATTGAAAAAAATTTCATCGTGAAGGGATTTCATGCAAACTACATGAGAAATCTGATCTTGATGCAGTTATGGCTCGTGTGTTAATTTTATCATCAGTTTTCAATTATCTATCATCAGCTTTTTTGTCACCAACTTTTAATTATCTAATGAATATAAAATAATAGTCCATTAGTGGACTAGTAGGTTAAAGAATGGCATGACTAAAGAAATGAGTCCGAAGAAGAATGTTGTGGGTTCTGCCTTTTGGATCACTATTGTTGATTTTCATGGTTTCCTTCCAAGAAGAATGCAAATGTGGGTCAGTTTTATTTGAAAGCCCTATGGAAAGGAAACCTGTCCTCAGTATATATGAGTTAATCAGATTACTACCTTAGAACTTCAACGTCTTTTTATTTTACAGAAGATGTCATACCTCATATCCATGTCTATAATCCATGAGTCCTTGACTCATGGGTTAGCTAAATATGCCATATATTACTGTTATCACTGACATTTTATTGACAATATTAGATATGACAAATGGGTGTCAGTTTCATTTGACTGTTCTACGGGGAGGCAACCTACCCTTAGTATAATAATCAGATTGCTACCTAAGTGCTCAACGCCTTTTTTTGATTAACAGAATATACCATACTTCATATCCATGTCCATAAATCATGAGTCCTTGATTCATAGATTGGCTGGAGCCGCCATGGCCTAATGACAAGTTTTCAGCTTTCGGAGTTCCATGTTCGAAACCCGATTCAAAGATCCGCCATGTATGAGACCCGTTGCACGCTAAATCATACATAGTGGCCAAACATCATCCTGCTGGAGTGGTGCGGAAGCTTGGAGAGAGGGTGCCAGTTCAGGTATCGTCCTCGTCATCCAAAATTACGAGGTCCGTCCCAAAATACCCGTCGTTTTGCTTCAAAACGGGGCATTAATATAATTAAAATATGGTTTGGCTAGATATAACAAGTGGGATTAAACAACATACCATAATGTAATGGAAAATATATCAAAATAAAAGTATTTCTACATTCAGACGAATATTTTTGGCGTCGTCCGGATATATAGTTCATAATTACTACTGTATACGTTCAATCAAAATGTCTACCTGATTTTATTATACAAAGAAAGTTAAAAAATTCAGCATATTGGTAGAAAAATTATGTAAAGAAATCAATGTGCCTCGAAATGAAATCAAGACTTGCAGTACGTTTTTTAAATAGTTAAAGTTATTTTTTATGGCTTTTTAAACTTTTTGCAGAATAGATAAAAATATTTTGATGTTTCATCTTCATTACTGTGACAGCTACACACCTACTTTATACGACATCATATCAGAGAAATTATGAAAATTGACAACCATTTTTGACAACGTTTGCAACAAGCTGACTAATTAATAAAACATAGTCTATCGTAAAAGAGGATAAAGTGAAAATTCAATCAATACTAAGGGAAAAGTAATACTTATACGATGCCAAGTGACAAATTAAAAATTACCCTCAATATATGTTGCAAAACTTCTATTTTAGAGCATTTGAATTCGATTAAACGGTGCAAATGATGACACTTCTTTATTTGGTTTATGATAAAGTTTCTGTTCCTACAATCATCTGGTATTCAGTACATACTGTACGATAAGGAATAAAACCATTATTCATCTTTTAATGATGGTGAGAAATAATGAGCGTTAAGTGCAGTAAAGAATCAAATCATTGCTGATAGTTTATTTATTCGATTAATAGATGATAGTTCTTGAAAATTGTAGCATATATTTTTATACATCTTTATTAATTTTATTTGATTATTGAAGATGATGAGGTAACACTCAACCTAATAAGTAAAATTATTCTATAAAGTTTATTCGCTACATATTCAATTCGGCATTTATTCTTAGAATACAAATTTGTTTCTGAACATTTCATGATGATGACAACTTTAAGCAAAGTCCAAAAACATTTAAAAGGATCCAACTTTGAGTAAAAATGGCAGAACATTAAATAAAATCTCAGATATTCCACATAGTTTATTTGCTGAGTCAACAATTGAAATTTCTTGCATAATATATGACATTTATTCGTACAGCATATCATTTATTTTATTTATTAAACCTTGAAAAAGCTCAGCGAAAGAAATGTACCTCCAGTAAGCTTCAGCCAAGTGGAAATTCATTCCTAATAAAAGGATCCCCAAAGCTGTAACTCGGGTTGAGAAATCAATATTTGAGCCGAGCAGCTGTAACAGAATGACTTCTTTTAACTTCTGGGTTTTGCCTTAGAATAATGGGAAAAGGGAAGTGAAAAGATATCATTTGGACAGGAAGATAAATTTCTTTTCACAAAACAACTAGAGTATTCCAGACGAATAGCACTTCTTAAGATATACACAGACTACTTTTTGTCATTTAAAACGATGAAATTTCCTATGTTGAATTTCCCGTATTGTGCTGCACAGTGCCCCCTAGCGGACATTTTTGAAGCTTTTTTTAAAGATTCCTTTAGGGCATCTGATGTTTAATCCATGTAGAATTTTTCGCGTCTATCCGCTGACTGATTTCAGCTGCAGGATATACTAAAAAAGGGAAGTTTAATTGCTGCTACTCGATATACATTTTTCATACTTTCGAGTGATAAAAAATTTCAACAGTTAATTCGCAAATTTTAAAGAAGATACAGTGGAAAAGCCAGATGTAAATGTAAGAAATACATTTTTAGTTTCATAAAAAATATCCGTAGAAAATTTCACCAGCAAATCTGCACACCCTGGTTTCCTGGACTGAAAACCTAAATTTGTATTTCCGAATTTAAATTTAATCGATTTGCTGCGATTTTGACGATTGCAAATACGATGAAAATTCACTGCATGCGACAAACCAAAATTTTAACAACAGGCTGCACTTTCGTCTTGCATCTTTGGCTAGAATTGGATGATTTTATGATGCAGTAACTTTTACGACGCTTCATATGATATCTGTCCCGTTGCAGAAAGATTCTAACTCTCAGATTGTTGGAGCACAATTTTTTCCTTGAATTTATTTATCAGAGTTTAGAAAGATTCGAATCATAACTCTAGAAATGTTTTTATGAAAAATTCTGCATAATATTTGAGAGCGCAGTTTTTAGATTGGATAAAATTTGTTTTGATATCATTGAATTTTTCCAAGCTGAGAAAATATCCTTTATGGATAGAAACATTTTTGTTAAAAGGTTTTTCGAATTATATTATTTTGTTATATTTAATTTAATAATTAGAACAAAGGAAGCTTGGAATTAGTTGTTTTTACCATATTTGAAAACATCCTTTTGAACGTTGGTGTATACCTAAATTGGAAAACTTTTGCATTAAAACTAAAATTCAGTTTTACCTACAGTTTATATATTTTATTTTATATATTTGAAAATATTCAATTTAAATGCTTCATTGGCATTTGCTTGGAATTGAATGAGACACGTAGGTAAATTTTGATGGTTTATACATGAAACTTACATAAAACTTTCATGTAACAAAGATGAATTGATTACATTGTGATAAATTGAATTTCTCATGGGTGTGTTACATACATTTTACCAGCAGATAATTTTCCTTTTAATGCTGGCTTATATACACGCTGTATCACTAAACGATTAACATTTACCTTCCACTTATGGAACTATTCTTTCTCTTCTTTAAGTATCGGCGGGGTATTACTTTTCTGTCCTATTGTATCCTCCACATGTGCAGGGTTAATTTTTATGTCCTATTGTATCCTCCACATGTGCAGGGTTTACTTTTCTGTCCTATGTATCCTCCACATGTGCAGGGTTTACTTTTCTGTCCTATGTATCCTCCACATGTGCAATGGGCCTGTTTTCTGATAATGAGGAAATACCAAAATCGTAATTCCACGGTCTGTCGAAAGGGACGAGCTAATCTTAGAATGACTTAAAAAGAGATGAAGGCAATTTTGTTGAAATCCCATCTGTCAAATTTTCTTCCGTATTATTTTTTACCACATAGACACTAACGTTAAAGATGCATGAATAAGTTTTTTTTCAAGATATTAAGAAGATTCCTGAAGATTTATTAAGATTCCTGCGGTCAAATTATAATTTATTCTATGAAACTGCAATTAGAGCTAAGATAATTACTTAAACTTTTTACAAACATTTTAATCTTTTCTTTTAATAATTTATACACTGAAGAGCCAGAAAAACTGGTACACCTGTCTAATATCGTGTAGGTCCCCCACGAGCACGCAGAAGTGTTGCAACATAACGTAACATGGTCTCGACTAATGTCTGAAGGCATCCTGGAGGTTTTTCACACCATGAATCCTGCAGGGCAGTCAACAAATCCATAGGAGTGCGAGGTGGTGGAGATCTCTTCTCAACAGCATGTAGCAAGGCATCCCGGATATCTTCAATAATGTTCATCTCTGGGGATTTAGGTGGCCAATGGAAGTGTCTAAAGTCAGAAGAGCGTTCCTGGAGCCACTTGGTAGCAACTCTCGACGCGCGGGGTGTCGCATTGTCCTGCTGGAATTGTCCCAATCCGTCGGAATGCACATTGGACATGAATGAGTGTAGGTGATCGGGCACGATGCTTAAGTACCTGCCACCTGTCAGAGTTGTCTCTAGACGTATCAGAGGTCACGCCAACTGCACACGTTCCATACCATCATAGAGGCTCCACCAGATTGAACGGTCCCCTGTTGACAAATAGAATGGATTATTCAATATGGATTATTGATGTTGCCTCCATACTCGTACACGTGCATCCGTCCGATACAATTGGAAACGAGACTCGTCAGTCCAGGCAACGCGTTTCCAATCATCATCAGTCCAATGGTAGTGTTGTCGGGCCCAGGAGAGGCATAAAGCATTGTACCGTGCAGTCATGAGTGGGCCTTCGGCTGTGAGAGAGCCCATATTAATGACGGTCCGTTGAACAGTTCGCACTCTGACACTTGTAGATACCCCATCATTGAAATCCGTGGCAATTTGAGGAAGTATTCGTCTATCTCGTTTAAGGATTAGCTTTTGACGTCAATGATCCAGTTCATTCAAGGTCTTTTTCCGGCCGCACCGATTTCGGAAATTGGATGTTTTACCGGATATCCGATATTCACGGTACACTCGTGAAATGGTTGTACGCGAAAATCCAAATTTCATCGCTACTTCGGAGATTCTATGTCCCATCTCTCGTGCGCCGATTGTAACACCACGTTCAAAGTCACTTAAATCTTGATAACCTGCCATTGCAGCAGCAGGAACCGATCTAATACATTTGTCAGACATCTGTTGTCTTATATAGGCGTTGCCGACCGCATCGGGTTACTCTGATTGGTTGAATATCTCCGTTATTTGCATTCGCACGCCTGTACCAGTTTTTCTTGCTCTTCAGTGTATATTGAATTCTTTTCTGGGTTATTAATGAAGAACCATGAAAAATGCTACGAAACCTCAAAAAACTTAAGGAAATTAAATTGAATTAAGAAATAATGCTTACATGTGTCCTTGGACCTCCTACTTAATTATTCTTCTACGTATTTTGCCGAATAGGCCCTACTTCATTACACTGTGTATAGAGAGTAAAGCATATTCATATCATATTGGTACGAAACATGATATATGCAAAGAACTGACTACACAACACTAGAAAAATATATCTTAACAGTATTAAGACACCTCGAATGGAATCTTTCATCTGTATAGATGTCCTAAGGCATAACATTAGATTTTGGCTTGAAATGTATTTCTTTGAATATCCTTAAAATCTGCAATAGACCTTCCTATAACGTTTTTTCTTTACCAAATTTTACAAACCTTCCGAAGTCGCAACTCACCCATTTGCTATACATAAGCTTTATTTATGCATTTTTCTGAAGTTGTAAAACGTTCAGATAGTGTGTAAGATATCTATCTCATTTTAAGAAACCCTGTTATATTATATGCTAACAAGTGCTACTAAGAGAATCTAACAGATTCAAAATATTATTTATCAGTAAATTGTTAAATTTTACTTACTTTACTTTACTTAAATCAAATATTTAGGGTAGCAATATTCATTGGCTAATAAAAAGAACGCAAAATGTCATAAAACAAAAAAAAACTTTATTGTTAACTGCGTTACATTTCTTGGACTATATTTGAACATTATTGTCGTCAGTCTTGAAACACTTGTCATAAAGAACACCATATTTTGCATTACCGTATCGAAGACCGATGTCATCTCTGATGTTAACCTAGTGGAAGCAGCTTGTTTCACATCATTTTCATCCTGTAATTTCTTGACACAAAGGTAATTGCTACTATTGTAAAAACATATTAAAATCAGCGGGACCGAGATCTGGTCCGTAAGAAAGGATTTATGAATATTTCCCAGCCAAAATCTGTCATGATTCATTGTGTTGAAATCGCCGTAAAGGCTCTTGGTTGAAATATCAATTTGCAGAAATAATGCCACAACCCACTATATAACATCTACATTGCTATCTTCCTTAGCAATGTTGTCTCTGATTTGCACATAGTTTGAACTGATCGGAACTGAAATATAAAAACACTTAATAGAGAAGTCAAAACGATATACTATAGTCCTCGGATATTTCAAATAAATATACTCTAAGTAGACAATATAAAAATTTAAAAAAAATATTGAACAAATATTAAAACTGAAAACCATCTTAATTAGTTATTGACATTAAAATAATTTTGAGCGAATGAAAAAGCTCACATCGCGCGCGCGCGCGCGCGCGCTAAACACAGCTTTATTAAAATAGCACTTCATTTGGTTAAAAGAGCAAATTATTTAAATTTATAAAAGATAAAACATTTAATTACATTTTCTTGTTATTGATTTAATGTTTTTTTAATTATGTCTTCGTTCCTCCCATTTGCAGTAATTAAAAAATCGTTATGAGTACTTATACTTGTTAAAAATTAAGATTTTCAGTTTAACTAAAAATAGATCCATTTCCTATGAAAATTCTTAAAATAAAATTTCATTTAATGAAAATAAGATAATTTTAAGCCATAGAAAACTCTAAGATCTGGAAGTTCCTTCGGTACTCTGGAACCAAAGAAATCCCTAACCAATTTTTTGAATCGTAATGCAGATACCACAAAATATATTTAAATGTGAAACCACACGAGCGTAAAAAGTCATGCTTTTCCTTAAACTTGCTACTTTTAAAAATAAAATTTTCTCTTTCGAGTGAGCCATCAGGGAATTTAAAATAAAGATTAGTTTACATTTCTTAATTAGCATGCTTATGCTTATTCTTCTTAGTTTTATATCCCTCTGTGTTTATGTAAATTTTTGCTACCCAGAAACAAAGGAAAACCTCTCATTAAAACACACTGTTAAGGACAAAGAATATCTGTTGACTACTGGAACAAGGCTATGAATGGTTTAAAGAAGTAGGTTTCTTCTGTTTATGTTCAGTGAAATATCTGGACATGTTTACAAGTGCTCTTAAAATTAAAAAAAAATAAAAAATTAATTACCTCCACATCATGTGTGAAATTTTTGAAGAATATATTTATAATTAAATGATTTAAGTTCTGTATTTTTCAATGAATGTTTTATTTGATCGTCTCTTGTCATTTCTCGTTTTATAAGTTCGTATACGTTATCTCATTCTTATAAAAATGAAACGGCACGATTAGAGAGTAGTCTTGCTGAATTTCATCATGCGAAGATTGTGTTATTGAAGAATGTAAAAGCGTTTCGAATGAAGAATACTGAAGCCTTCGTAATTCAACAAATTAATGCAAAGATTCAGACATGCAGGGTTTCTGACAAAGATAATTATAGTTCTAAGAATTAATAACAAAACTACGTAAAGGTGAAATGAAATGCAGTTTTTAGCAAAAGAATGAAGAAATCTAACAGATGTTTTTCTAGTATCGAAAGTCTGAGGCATATATTGCTAATTACTTGACAGCGACAGTAAGAAACAAAAATGGCGACCTCACAGGAGAAGACGTAGTGCGTTGTGTGGTTAGTGGAAACAAAATCACCGAAAATTGAAATAAGAAAGTTCCTCCTGATGTACCTGTGGCATCACCGAGGCATCTGGCAATATCCTGAATTGTAATTACATGCAGATCCGCCCTTTTTGTGCTGTCACCCATCGACCAATAGCGACGAGTCTGTTGCAGTATTTAAGGACTGATTGTTACTGTTCATTCTCTTCCTCTTTTGTATCATTTGATAGCTAGCATGTATAATGATTTTAAGATTTAAATTAGGATTTTAATTTAATTGTTGTTTAATTAAATTTGTTATTTTGTTATCGAGTAGTCTTGCTTTGACTTAATAACCAGGTCTATGGTTTATCACAATGGAATACTTCTGATATATGTTGAATACAGGCATGATAGGTTGAGAAGCTGAGTAGTGTAGTATCGTACTAGTTAATATGTAGAACTTGAGTATCAATAGTTCTATGTACCGACTACCTCAGCGACTAGACTAGTAAAACTCTCCTCTATTAATGCTGCAAAGTTAACTTGACCTCGACGTAGGCCCAGAAGTTACATACCATAGAAGTCCACCTATTGTGCCTTCAATTTTATGCATAGATGCAGAATTTTAAAAACACAGAAAATGTTTAAAAAATATTTAACATTTGGCGGGAAAACGAGTACAGACTGGACATTCTTCGTGCTACTAAAGGAGCTCACATAGATCTACACTGAATGTATATTTAATTTCATCTTTTCGTATTTTGTTATTAATGTTTATAATAATAAAAATCTTTTTCGTACAGCCCGTAGATGTTGTACCGGCCTCTAACAACTTTTAAAAATATTTTCTTGGAATAGACACAAGTTTTAAGTTGGTGGAAATATACTTTTTTCTAAAATTGGAACAACGGTAATTAAGAATGTTGTATTAATACTTCCTATAAATACCATTTTGTCAAAACATTGGGAGGAACTTATTGACTCTTGGTCACTTTTAGCGAATGAAATAACTGTTGAACATTTAATTAAGGTGTTTTAATGCGCATAGTGAAAGCATTTTTAGGGGAAAATATTGCAGAGAAAAAGATGTTAAAAGTATGCTTTGAAAATGTAGGGTTTTATTGAAATTTTTCACTCATTTGGAATGCACAAACTTTTCTTTAAATTATAATTTTAAATTGGTTTCAGTTGCCTCTTTAGTATATTCACAAGCTATAAATTCAAGCTTGTTGTTTCTTTCGTATTTTAGCTTATTTACCAGTGGAAACTAAATTGAGAGGTTTCACTTAACGCGTACTCACGTCAGATTCACAGATATTACTGGAGCTGAAGTCAGACATCAACCTCAGATGATATTTAAATGCTCTTGAAGTGCAAAAAAGCTACCATATTTCCCATTTTTCATGAATCCATGGCTCATGTAATTGGCTAATTACGCTAGACCAAGTGGGATTAGTTATAATAAAAATTATAATTTTATTATTTTGTTGAATCTTCAAATCCATTTCTCACGTATGAATTTGTAAAGTGTTTCTGTTGACTTACACCTAATAAAATTTGAATGACAGTTTTCAGAATGAGCGATTGTAAATAAATAACAAAATTTCAATCTTGGATAAATTTGGCACTTATGATTAAAATAAATATTTTGTCGCTTTACAGATTCTATTTAGTGCCGGTTAGCACGAAAAACCAAAAGAATATTTCACTTCTGGGAGAAATTCTGAACTTTGGGATACTCTCTCTCTCTCTCTCTGACTCTGTATCATTTTCTGACTTAAAATAAGCCGAGACTCCAAGTTTTAGAGGCTTTGTTTATCTGATATGACGTCATCAAAATGGCTGCTTATAGGGAACTTACCACGCTAAATCGACGAACTTTTTCATGTTTATTAGACTTTTTAAACATTTTTGTAATATGTGGGATTTATAATATCTACTGTATTGTTAAAAAGCTTAAAAGGATTAATTTATCAGTCATTGTTAAATGTGGTGACAGATATGGGCTCATATAGGTAAATTACCTTTCTGCTATGATGTTATATTCGATATCGATACTTTTATATTTAAGGAGTTTCAAATAAATGTTCAAATCAGAAATATCATCAAACACTCGTATAATTAAATGAAACTTCCTAAAGAAATATTTAGACTGTATTTTCTGTAAATTTAAAGTATAAAATTCATAATATATTCCACAAGAAGTAAGAACTGAAAATATAGCTCAGCTTAGTTACATTAACGTCACGTTTTGAATCAATACGAGGGCTATATTTCATCAGATGAAGAGAACGACACTTTACCAGTGACCCACTCGCCAAACTTCCGCACCACACCAGCGGAAAGACATTTGACCCAAGACGTCAAATTTAGCATGCACCATATCTATATACAAGGGGGTTCTGGGGTCTAATCCTGTATCGTAATTCGAACAATCCGGCCCAGAATCTAAGACCATACCACTAGACCACCACGGCCCACAACTGAAAAGAGACAGCCATGAATATTTTCAACCTAGTAGAGAAAACTGTACGGAAAAAATGCAATGGACGAAAACAACTACCAACTGCACAAAACAACCTCTTCATTAACGCTTATCAGAACAAATCTGTTTTTACTTAAAGACGAATGTGGGAACACTGGTCGCCACAAGAGGATAGCTGAGTACAATGCAGTCCGTTTTCAATGGATTTGCATCTTGAACACTGGGCTTTGGATCTACGTGATACCAGTTTTTCATAACTTTTGTATACATCTAGAATTGTCGCCTATACAGGGACGTGACAATCATCAGATTTTTTCCATTTCCATGTTTCCGTTGATAAAAATTCAAAATCTTTTTTGAGACAGTGCACTCAGATTAATGCTTGCTGTGTAGTTAATTTCACTTGCTGAAAAAGTTTAGTGGTGTTATGTGCTCAATGACTGTATTCTTCTTGTCAAAAAACGTTAACAGTCATTGAGAGTATTTAATTGTGATGTTGCGTTTTAGAGCAACAAACCTATGGACAGTTAGCATTAACGAATCATCTAGAGATTTGCCAATCGCAACTCAGCGGTAGTAGTTTTCTAAAAAGGTGGGCAAATCAGCCTGATTGCTAGGCCATTGACTCAGCCTTTCATGACTATCCAGACTTTTTACTGAAGCATCAAAGAAATGACATTATTTCTTCTAATGATATGTTCACTTCTGGTAGGCCAAGTGCAACGTACTCTTATGGTTGTTTGAACCCATTCAGGTAAGCTCCAAGTTCTGTAGCCTCCAATTCTTTCGAAACTACAAGTTTTCTAATTCTAGGGAAATTATCTGACTTCCTACAAAGATATTTCCTTCCTCATTATTAACTTGTGGCGGTAACACTGTAGCTGTAAAAAATACATATCAAATGACACTATGACCACATAAGTGAGTAGCACACCAAAGGCAAAAACACAAGATTGAATTAGGCAAAAAACACTATTTATTAAATTTAACCTCGTGACATTACTGCAGAACAAACATTCATCACACCAAATTTTATTAAAACAAGTAAAACACGTTTATGCATAAATGAGTAAAAGGTACTATAAACTGTTCCAACATAATGATACATATTGGAAAAAATGTTACTTCAACTGCAGTCAAAGAAAGGAAAAACTTACCGAAGCATGCTTTAAAAATCAAATCAGGACGAAAATTCGAGTTCGAAACATGTGTGACACTGAGACGACATTATCCTCAATTACTATAGGATAGAAACATGTGATGAAAACGTGTGAAGAATAGTCTTCACTATTCTATTTCTTTTAGAAAACATTGTAGAAAATTTCGCTGTATACAGCCTTACGAGACACAGATCTTGAAGCTAAAGGCCACATAACAGGAATCAAAAGGAGACTTCATCCTATAGATATCTTTTTTCGAACACTACATCACACATGCCTCACCAAGTAAAACACAACGTGCCTTCAACCTGTTGCCACTCATTCTCTTCTTTACAAAACCTCTTCTAACGTTGGTCCAACTACAACATTGTCCTGCGAACTTTCGGTCCAACTATAACACACTGTCCTGTTCACACTCATTATGAAATTTAACATTTGATTTAAATGATTTTTAAACCTGTGCTTAAATTCTCATGAACTTTAATGATGTGAACTTTGTAGGTCATCCGTCGATCCAATGAAGGAAGCTTCCTCAAACTCTGTTATTGTCCTGGAAATATCAGGGCCCGATACAATTCATTTTAGAACAGCACCTTCATTTTCTGGAATTCCTATATCACCTCCTTTGCCTTTAATTAAATTTTTATTTTGCTCGCGGAACTGGTCATCAGATATGGCAGAAAAGGCATATGCGGTTCTATTGCTGGCGAATTTACCTCCTAGAAACTCTGAATATAATTTCAGGATGCATGTTTGGCATTCCTTCAATATCTCGAAAAAACACAGGCAACGAGCGTGAGTATTATTTTTTATTTAAAACCCACACCGGTCCGTCCTGAGCGTGAGTATAGCACAGCATTCAAACTGACAGTTATAGGGCGTATCTTCTTTAGTGTGACAGCAGACATCTTGAAGTTTGCAGAACGAACACTGAACACCAGTTGAAGAAATAATGACTCAAGCTCCAGAACATTATTTTAGAATTGTACAGAGGAGATCATGCACTCTAGTCTTTTTCTGTTTTTATCTTTTATCTCATTATCGAATATATATTGACGTATATTTTGTATACCTAGTTTTGAAGGAAATAGAATTATACTAGAGTTATTCCATCATAATATCTAGTTCTTGTAATATGTGAAGATGTCAGGCATGATTCATCCACTCCTGTACCAGTAATACCAGACTGAAGAAATGACTCTGCTCCCACCGCACTTTTATGTAACGGTTTATTGAGTAGCTTTAAAACCATCATTCTTAATATGTAAGGTTTCTTCATGGCTATAATTTTGTCTTCACTGTGTGTATTTGGAAAACACCATTGAATTTTTTTCGCTATGGTGTAAACTTGCTGGTCTGCAGGGATTACTTGTGTTTGGTTCTAAATTAACCTTATATTTTGTAACTATGGTTACATTAGATATTTAACTACAGCTGGAGATGTAATCTCTTCGTTAAAGATGAAGCAGCGTAAAGTGGCTTTTAATTGACGTACGCCTGCAGTGAGATTTGGAATGAAATGAAAGGAAACTAGGAAGTTAAAGAAGCAACTTGTAATGACAGATGCACTATCACCATTCCCAAGAGTAAAATATTGTTGTAGCATATCAGCTGCTTGATGTTTATGACTCTGCTTTATTCTATAATGTTCATGTTCTGAGTTACCTGAAAGTCAGCTATAGTATTTGGATGCCCTATTTAATCTTTGGTAACAGCAGAACATGGTGCAAAATAAACAACCTAAAACAAGAAAAGAACTTGGGGAAAAATTCAGAGTCTCGGCTTTCTGGTGGTAAGATCTCGCCTTCAGAACCGAAGGGTTCCATGTTCGCAACCCGATTCCGTCGTGCCTTGTATATGCCGCCTGTATGTGTGCCTGGTTCACACCAATCTGACGTCGGGAATATTTACTGATGTGTCGCGGAAGTTTGGAAAAGGGGGTGCAGGATCAGGCGTCGTCCTCGTCACCTGATTACGGCTCAAAATTATGAGGACTGTCCCAAAATTTCTCTCGTTCTGCATAAATTTACCAGGATAAATAATGCCAAACTAAACTCGAAAACAATTTTTCACTTGATTATCATTTTGATGACGTCATTACCAGTGATAGTAAAAACTGAGTCACGATTTGTCCCTGTTATGCTCTCAATTACTATATTTAATCTTTTAGACCAGATAACAATCAAATATAATAGAAGATAAATAACTGAAAACAAGAACATAATTATGAGGAAAAAATGTCATTGATCCTCATTTTGATGACCTCTTTACCCACTAAAGGGGTTCTAAAACTTGGGGACTCGGGTGTTTTACATTCAGGAAATGGTGTAGTAATTATACAACAAAGGGCATGTTTTCTGCCATAGGTGAAATCTTTTTCAGCTAACCGACCGCTCTAACTTAGTAGAATGACTTTATACCGACAAAAAACTGTCGGATTCTAAAAGCTTAAATAAATAAATAAATGTTTCCAATTACTTCTCTAGAAAAACTCAACAACATAATTTAACTATTCTAGAACGAGAGAAATTCTTTCGCTGTTTTCAATCAAATAAGGTATCTCTGCATAAATCGATAAAATGACATCTTTAAGCCAATAAATCTTAACTAGAAGATAATATATTGTCTTCCAAACAGCTATAAATCTAATCCCCCTAGGCTAATAAATCGTCTGTTGGAACCATCAAAATGGAAATTTGTCATTAAGAAGAAAAAAAGAGAAGGGTTTCTCAAGGTTTATTGGTGCTGAAAATTGTTACTTCACATTACTCACTGGGTCAGAATCAAAATGGGCTATAAAAAGTGGTTTTCTAGGAAGAAATAATTTTAATTGTCTTTACAGTAAATGTTGATTCTAATTCGTGCACCTCCATTCGATTATTCGGAATTTCTATCCTAAAAGTTAATAATTTCTTAACGATGAGAATATAATTTTGGTTGGAATATTATAATAGTTCAACGCGTCAAATTCTTATGATTTGTGATGGCTGAAGATTTTTAATTGAAACTAATGATTTCTAGACACAAGAAAATTAAGGCAGCACCTGTGGTTCAACTTTGAAACTTCAGAAGACTTAAAGTAAAATGAAGGTACCTTTTAAATGAATATTTACATCATCAGAAGTATGCCAGACATTCATTGAATTTATAAAATGTTTTCTAAATGTGAACAGTAAGCTGTGTAAAAATTTCCAATTATCACCAATGGACACCAAAGACCTTCAAATTGAAATGGTCTTACAAACTTTTATTCAATTTAACTTATGTTCGTAAAAATGGAATTTTGTAATCGATATTCCACTCTTTTTCTGATATGATATGACAGAGTTATAAAATTTTGTTCACTAGTGTATTCTCAATGACAATGCGATATTTTAATACTTTTGGAGCTTAATTATCAATTAATTGAATTACATTTTGATTCCACACGATTGGGGCTGCGTGATGATGAATTTGTGGAAAATTCTATTTCCCGATTCCATGATATTCATAATAATGAATTAATAGTTGAAATTAATTAAAATAAAAAGCAATTTCTATATTTCAGTACCCTAATAAAGATGTGTTTTTAAAACTCTTTTCATTAAATTTATTTATTCTTCAAATTTATTATAAATGAAAAATATACTGAAGAAAATGAATTACTTTCATACTTAAACAAAATAACCATCAAAATTTTATTAATATACAAGTGTAGACATTTAAAAATAGCACTAGAAAGTTCTCGATCGGAAATCATGTTAGAAGATATTTCACGGGCGTTCTGAATATAATTGTTTTGATGGATTCCGCAAAAATTATCTCTTAGAAATTTCAATTAGCATTAAATGAAATTTGAAAAATTGAGCACTTATAATAACAAATACTTTGAAGAATCTATTGAGTGCCCCGCTGTGTAGTCTGAATGGTCTGGAAACAATTATAAATTCTTTATTTATCTATATATGCAGATAAATACATTTTGTAAATAATTCTTCTTCTTTATAAAATTACTGAACTCTTAAATTTTTGATAAATCAAAAGAAGATGAAGGAATAAATTTCTCTTCAAAATAGTAATCTGAACTTTATTGACTTATAAAACCATTAATTCGTTTATAATCAAATCCGTTAATTTATTTACAAAAATTCATTCATTTTTAAGTAACAGAATTTTATGAAACAGAAAAAAGGGGAGCGATATGAAAAAATAAATGCATTAAAATGCTAAATAGGTTCGGTGCAATTTTGCTTGTAATGTAACAATGTCCGTTGAAATTATTTAGTTTTTAGAGAAAATAGTTTTTACACAATTTTATTTAACTTAGATTGTTTCTGGTTTGTAAGGATGGAATTTTCTCTGTTTTACTCACTTCTTGATGTCTTAGAGCTTTGAAATTTAGTAGACTTTCTCATTGACAATACACTATTTTAATGCTTTGTAACCTAATTAGCAATTAATCGATTACTTTAATCATTTTTTCTCATAGAATTGGCGTCACCTGGTTAAATAGTGGAAATTTATTTACATACATTTTACGAGTTTCTTTAAAACTTATGTATGCCTCTATATTTATTATATAGGATACTCCCATTCTATATTTATTATATGGGATACCAGACATCCGTTTTCAATACTGCTGTTACAAATAAGGTGATAAATTCATTTAAAGCAAAACAATATTTTAGAATACGTTAAAAACTGCTTAATGATTATTTCAATGTTAGAAATATCTTTAATGGCAAGTAATGAAATTCTAGAATTCCAAAATTTATACTCAAATGCTTATTGTTAGCAGACTTATTTGTATTACAATATAAGTATTGTGTAGATACTATAAAGAAAATAATTATAAATACTAAAAAAATGCAATTCGAAATAAACATAAAAACTATTAGCAGGAAGGTATTGAATATTGTAATGAATACAAATGTTATGTATGGTGCAATTAGAAGATCGTCTTACTGACATTAAAATCTTCCCTATTTTTTTAACCCTTTTTCGTTTCTTTAGACGGTACTTTATATTTTCTTTATTTCTTTCTGGTAAAAATCTAAATACCATTAAGGGTTTTTTTTATTTCAATGATAAACTCTTACCAGCTTCATAATTCCCTGCATAGCGAATATTTTTCTACTTATAATTAATGTAACTTTTAAAATAATATGCCCATTAATTTCATTCTTGAAACAAAACAGAAAAAGATGTTTAGAATATCATACATATGCTAATATTTCCTTTTTTCAGTTCTGAACTTTGAGATCAAGTTAAAAAATATTCCGGAAGACCCAAGAAATGAGTACAGGATCACTTGGTTACGCGTCTGATGCATGGCAAAACAATTAGGTAGATGCATGGCGTTACCACGAAAAGCACTTTACTTGTAGGTGTAACCCATTTTAGTTTCGACACCATTAGGTAAATAGAACTCTGATGTTCGATTGCAGCATGTGTAGTGATAGCTTCCAAAGCTGTCTGATCACAGATTAACTGTCACCGAAGAATCAGGTATCCCAAATAATTGATTGTTCGGCTTCTCCTCTCTTACTTAGTTCACGCCGTCGTTCCATATTTGGGTGATGTAGCCTTTTGACGTGACCTGAATATGATGACAGGAAAGACATGATGAATATGGTGGCAATATGATAAAGCCAAGTGCTTTATATGTATCTGTTTACTCCGTCATAGTGAATTGGTTAATGGATGTGGATATAAAAAAAATCAAGGAAATAGTAACAGAGCCAAAACTAAACATAGAGTATAAAATCAAATTCTTGAGGTAAAATGAAACTTATGAAGCTGTTGAAAACGTATTTGAGCACAATAGGCGCAGAATATGGAAGTTTAAAATGTTTATATTAAGAAATTGCAAAATTATAGTTAATTTTCGAGAAATTTTAGCACTTAAGAAACACATTCAGATTTGCCTCGCGATTTCAAAGTTAGCTTTATTTCATTTAAGCCCTTGTATCAGTGTTGTAATTTTGTTATTGTTACTTTTGCACTTTTTACCTTTACTTGTTTGTAAAGGTGGGTTTCTGTAATCGATAATTCACTCACCTTCTAATTAGCTAGAGTTTTGAAATTTTTCATACCTGTTTATTTTTGATTACATTACAAGATGCTTAATGATCAGTTAATCGATTAATTTAATTAAAGTTTTGAATGTAAAAAAATTGACTTTAAAATTCCATAATACTTATAACAATAAATTATTAATTACAGACTAAAAAGTAGAAAAATTACAATAAAAAGCCTTCTACCTTTTAAAGTCAAATCGCCTTTTAGTACACTTATGATAGTGAGTTTTTAAATCGATTTTTATTAAATTTTAATTTATCTATTTTATTTTCTCCTTTTTTACTGGATAAAAGTCAGATACGAAACAGAAAACAGAAGTTTCCTTTCTCAACCTTTTCGAATACTTATTTGGGCCTGTAGTCTATATAAAACATTAAATAATAATATTAATGCGATTTTTTAAATGCAATAATTTTTAAATAAGTTGAATTATAATTATATTGTGTAAGTTAAGCAAATGTAAGCCATAGTTATTTAAAATTATTAAGTGTAGGTACAAGGTTAAATGTAAAACTATATTACTATCGGTGACAACAAAAAATAAATATGTGTATTCTTAAGAAAACTGGATGAGTAATTAATAAAATAATCATGAAATCTGAACGATTATTGTTCCATTCTAATCAAAAATTAAACTTTTCCTATATTTCAATTTTCTTTCAGCTGCAAACAGACAAATAAAGTATCATACAATTTTGAATTATAAGTCGGAAAGTATTGCTCAAAAATGGTTAATAATGTACTGCCGTACTAATTTGTGAGGCAAATACTATTCGTTTTTCTGATAACTTTTTTCTTAATTTTAAAAGGCTACACTTCCGTAAAAGTGTAGATGCTCTATATAAATATTTAATTGTTATTTTCTTGCAACTTATATAAGACAACTAGCACAACATTCATTTACGGAGAGTTGAAATATTAGCATACCTCTAGTTAAAAGCTACAGATTCACCAAAAACATAAAAGAAGACAGTACCTTTATAAAAACAAATATATATATATAAGGTAACTCAAATAAGTAGGCTTTTGTCTCATTTTGAGAAATAATACAATTATTGAAAAACTAATAATAGAATTACTACCTATACTCAAGTAAGTAAATCAATCAGAAATGTAAATGTCGATTATTTTCTAACTTTCTTACTTTTTCTATTTTTTCATTTAATATCAATTCAATTCACTTGTATAACATATGTTACCGGCGAAGTTTGAAATCCGGCATTCTATAGAATGCCTAGGCATTGTATATAATGCCTAAAACTAGCCGGCAATGTATGAAACGATTTACATTTCACACATTTCCTAGGCATTCTATAGAATGCCAAATGACAAACCGGCAAAGTATGAAATAAATTGCCGATTTTATTATATAAGAAATAAAGTTAAATGCAATTCAAAATTAAATTATTTGCTTCCTTGATGTAATAAGTAGATTCACAATTTATTTTGTTTTCTTTAATAAGAAAGGCATAAACTTTGATATGAAAACTTTCATTTTGCTTTACGAATTTTGAATAAAAGATTTTTTAATGGTACTCTTTTATTATTTTTTCTAAATAACATTTGTATTTTTGAGGAATGCACGCCTTTTAAATAATAGCCTTATTATGAACTTTTTTCATACTTTGCCTAAATAGCATTTGTCATTCTATAGAATGCCTAGGTATTTTATACAATGCCTAGGAAAAGTATATAATAAATGCCTAGGAAAGTAATATTTCGTACTTTGCCTAAAAACGCCCGGCATTCTGTAGAATGCGAAGGTATTCTATAGAATGCCGGCATTTCACACAATGCCGGTAACCTATAGACAAACTCCTCGATCCCTGATTTTAATTCTTTGCGAAGAGCCACTAAGTCCACCATTAAGATGTAAAATTTCTGTGGTCTATATAAAATAATCCGTAAAGTTGGCATACCTGTTTCTAAGAGAAATGATATTTCTTCAACACATTCTTTGCTACAAAAAATTAAATAAAGAAATCGATTGAATATGATGCTCCAAACTGTATACAAGAAAATAAGAGCAACTGCTCTTATGGTTAACAAAAGAGCGAATGGAAGATTTCCCTGTGGACTCTATAAACTGCGAAAGAAACCACTAAAATGCTTGGCTTAGGGAACGGCGGGTCTTTCTCTAAGCCCTCCATAGACCTGGTCAACAATAAACTAGCCTGCATTTAGAAGAAGAATGTGTTCGTCTGTAAAGTCAAAAACAATTCTTGTAGGGAAGAAATATGTATTTATCTTTGAAGATTCAGAAGCTATTCCAAACAGATTGTCACTCGATATTTACACAAAGAATTATATATATTTCAGCGTCTGTCAGCTTTATTATTAAAGTGCTGAGCCTCCCTTCCTTACTATCAGAATGGAGGTAGTTATAGTCATAAAAGTGGTATCTATGTATAGTAAAGTGACTATGTGCTAGCGATGGAACTATTTACGGAGAAACCTAACGGCGACAATGAGAAATAGCGTTCCTGTCTTTAAAAAGGTATAAGTTGTAGGGAAAAGGTCAGTTACGAAGTTTCAGAACACCATCGGTTTAAAACAAAAAGACACCGTGCAACTAGTGCTGTAAGTGGACCCTTCGAATAGCGAATAGCCATTGTATTATACCTATACACCACTTTTATTACTATACATGCCGCCTTTCTGAATACATGGCAGAAGGGAGTAGAGTCATATGATTTTATTGGACACTGTATACTGTGTTTTGCAGTTTTGTAATTTTTGTGGGGTTCACAGGCTTACCAGCGTATAGGATTTATTATTTAGGACATTTAATTACCAGCATATAGGACACAGCAGGCCGGACAATTAGAAGGATGTAATGCAAATTAAAAATCTGTATAGCTATTTATTAATCAACGGAAAAGAAGAACGTAGACAATAAAGCATTCACATTCTTTATTGAGATAAGCACAATCGGGGAACAGAAATACGTGCGCTAAAAATAAAATGCACAATCTCATGAATCTGAGACAGCATAAGCATTATGAGCTATACCAGTCCCACAGGTTATTGTAGATTTCACTAAAGTCAATATCTGTAGTCACTGTTCAACTTCCTGAAGGCTGAAAATTAGGAAGCATTGATTTCCATAAATTTCCTAGTAGATGTGAAGGTGGAGGACCTGACCTTAGAAACGATGAAAGTAGAAATAATGTTATGAAAAAAATAATTAAAAAAACTGAAAGTTCATTTCTGAAAGAACCTTAATTTATTTCTTTAAAAAAGAAGATTTTGAATTTTAAAAAAATCATTTTAAATATATTACACAAATAAGGATCCGGTAATTGGAAGCTCCGCTGAAGCAAAAGACTAACACCTAGCACAAAAAAACAAAATTATTCAAATTTGAAATATTCACATTATATTGTATTTTAAACAGATATTCTAATAGAATAAATATTAAGTACATCATATGAAGTTTGGGTATGGATTTCATATTCTCTAATTCATCTTAGTCTAAAAATCAACTACTCACAAATTGCATTAAAGAAATTGATAAATGGAATCCATATACAAAATGAATCACCGTCTTGCTAAAACAGTATGCATATTGTTGTAAGTTCCACGAATTTTGTGTTGACCATTTAGAGTTTTGTTGCCTTACACCTCTTGTTGTGTTTCTTAATTATTTTCTTTATTTTAATTGATGTTATTCGTATCACCGATATTATTTATTCAGAAACTATTTATTTAACACCTAACATATATCCAAAATCCAATTGTTCATTTGCATCTGTTTCATGTATTTAATTTAATTTTGATTTACTTTCAAATTAACTACGTAGGAAAGCCCTACTAATGAAGTTTATGGTATCAGTGTTCTACAACTAAGGAAGCTTTTTTCCAAAGAGGCTAATTAAAAAAATGATGACCCAGAGTTTTTTTAAGTATAACAAAAATAGCATCTCTAACCATCGTTGGAGAACAACTGATTAACAAGCTCATTAGGAACTAGATGGTAACAATCTGATGGAGTTGATTTCGCTTAGATGTGATCTTTGGATAGCTCCCTTTTTCTATGCTAATGTACAAGCATAATTATGCGTATAAGTGCATTCGATGATTTTCCTCTTGCATGACTGATTTCTTTCAAACACGTTATTTCTTTAATATGTTTATGTATTTTTTTCTGTGAAGCTCCTGAATATTTATTTAATCGGTGCTTTACCTATATCTAATGATTATCATTAAATGTAAATTTTAAATTAGCTTGTCCCGGAATGATAGGCTTCGAAACTTCAGTAAATTGCGAATTAAAATCTGTTTTCTCATTTAAAGAAAATTACAAAATTAGGTAGTTCTAGAGATTTAATTTACTTCTAAGAAATATTATTTAAGTCAAAACTTATTCATTGAATTACCCTTAAAATAGAATCAGCAAAACAGAAAGGATTTTATATCTTGATAATAAAAAAAATCCTTTAAATCTTAACAATACCTGTCCCAAAGCAGAATTAAACCCTTTCCGACTAAATAATCTTCAAGACCCAATCTCCATTAGTTTTAAAAAAGCTACAAATTAATTAAGAATCAACCAAAAACAGTCGTGAGTTCTTAAACAAATGATGACTTCAAAATGTCAGTGAAAGCGATTCTTTTTCTCGGAAACTTTTTTAACTCATATTATATTCAAAATAAATGATTTGGCGACAAGGACCTACATACGAATTCTCAAAGTTCTAATCAAAAAATTTTATTCATGACTCAGTTACACGACCAAGAATACAATTTATCATCGATGAAAATTTCAACGCCTTCACTGGAATGTTTGCATCTCATTTTAACGAGCTTGGGTGGCCTAGTAGTAAGGTCTCGGCACCTGGGCCGGAGGAACCCAGGCTCGAAACCCGATTCCACTGGAGATCCACCATGTAAGGGGCGCGCTGTCCGCCAACCCATTCACAGTGACCAAAAGCCCTCCCGCCAATGTGGTACGGAAGTTTGGAGAGGGATTGCGAGCGAAGGTGTCGTCCTCGTCATCTGACCACTGTTCACAAAGTAGCCCTCGTGTTGCTTCAAAACGCGACGTTAAACCTCAACTATAACAATTTATAGCATCTGGGCCTCTTACCAACCCAACGAGAAGGGCTCGTGATGTAAAGCGTTTCTACTTTTGTTTAACATCAAATATGGATTCATCATCGGGTTAGGATTTCTATAGCTTATAGAATATTTTTGGGTTTCAGTCTGATTTATATAGATGTTTCGTAGTATTTGGGAACAAAACTCGGCGAAAATCTCTTCAATGGTTCGGATTTCTATTGCGTCAAAAAATATGTGCGATTCACTTTCATTTCATTATTGTTTTTATTTCATTATTGAGTTTGAACTGCTCGTGTGCATTGGAAACATAGTTTATAATTAATTAAAAATCAATTATTTACTTAACTGCCGCAGAACCTTCACTAAGACCTTCCTTGGGCTTCATAGTATATATTTGAAGAAAATCTATGCAGTAGTTTAGTTTTCTATAGCGCACAAAATATGGCGTTTCAGTTTTATTTACATAGTTATACACAATAATTTACACGCTTTTGTTAGCACCGCAGATATTTTACTTTCTCGCAAACGAAAAGAAAGTATTTCAATCATAAAAAAAATTAACGCCACTTAAAATGTTTTCTTCTAAGGTTTAGCAATCAGCGAGATTTCTTTAATTATTTTGAATATAAATATCCCACTTATACGCCACAGGTTATTATACGAAATAATTTTTTTCGTCAAATTACAACTGCTATATTTTAATGAATCTCTACATTCAATTCCCCTCCCAAAAAGATTCGGGTTTCTGATTTAAGACTAAAGAAACACAATTCCACTCTGTTTCTGCCTGCTTGAAACGGATTAAAGCACTGGAAATTAAATGGAATATATATTAACTTTAGATATCCGGCTGAACAAAATCCCAGATATACTCTTAAAATAGGCATTTTACTAAAGACATAAAAAAATCATCTCCCACTTTTTGAAATAATTCGGAGATATAATTTATCTCCCGTTCAACTCTGTTCCTACGCCGAAAAAAAAAATTGCGCACAAGCGGTCATACAATAGCACAAGGAACTGAAAGCATATTTCTTTCCCCTTTTTCCAAGTAATTCAAAGGAAGAATTATTTTCCTTTCCAACCTTCCATGCTCTTATTATTCTTTTCTTCCACCAACAGAAAGAAACTATAGTCTTCTCTCATATGTGGATACAGTAGAACAAAGGAGTAAAAAATTTGCTTTACACCCCCCCCCCCCTCCCATCCACTAATTCAAAGATAAGATATTTTTCCTTTCAACCACCCATGGTATTACTCTTCTTTTCTTCCCTCAAAGAAATGAAAAAAATGTATGTTTCTTTCCTCCTTTTCAAGTAATTCCAAGATAATTTTTCCCCTTTCAACAGTTTGTGTTTTTTTAAACTTCCTTTTATCCTCATTAGAAAGAAAAGGCCGCGTGCATGTGGAGATAGAATGGGACAAGCAAGCAAAATTAAGTTTCTTTCCACTTTTTCAAGTGAATAAAAAATAAGATTTTTCTTCCTTTCAGCCGCCCATTGTATTACAATTCTTCTCTTCTCGGTGCTGTAATGAGATAAGGGAGTCGAGGTATATGCCCCTCATTTTCAAGTGATTCAAAGACAAGATTTTTTCTCCCTTTCAGGCGCCCGTGGTATTACTAGTCTTATCTTTCTTCAGCAGAAAAATACCTTATTTATCCCACATAAGGTTAAGGTAATTGAGATAAGGGTTTAAAACTATGCACAAAGTTGATGGAAACCTGAAAGGTTAGGCACACTAGGGAGTGCAATTCTAGTGACTTTGTGGCACGAGTGCTATTACAGCCCGTAAGCAGAGGGGAAAAATCCCATGGTATAATATCCCAACCACCTGTACAGAAACAGCTAAAACATTAAATTACTACTTCTCGATTTGAAGTAAATACTCTAATATAGGTATGAGTGGTAAAGTATATGGAACACCATGAAGAATAGAATAAAATATTAAATAACTATGCTATCTATCAGAAGAAAATACTCTGAAATATGAATGAGTTAGTGAGTATCTGAACAATTTGTAAAGAAAAGACTAAACCATCTATATATTTGAAATAATTTGGTAAAAAATTCTTCACCGAGTCCACTAGCCTCAACTACCCAACCAATTTTTACAATTTTTGTTTCATGTGAAAGCTTATGACGTCGAGATATGTCAACAAGGGTCGCCTGCCCCCCCACCAACCCCCATTTTTTAAAAAAAAAAAAAAAAACACTTCTCCACCATACATTCTCTATATGTTTTTTCAATTTCGTTCGAAAATGGGGTTGGTGGGAGGGCAGACGACCTTTGATGACATATTTAGACATCATAAGCTTTCATATGAAATACAAATTTTCGAAATCCGTCAAATGGTTGTTGCTGGCGAACTGTCCAAATGTTTTTCCCCATAAAGAATGGACGTTGGGAAAGAGTTTTTTCGATTTCGTTCGAAAATGGGTGGGGACGGGTGGAGGCAGGCGACCCATGATGGCATATCTAGACGTCATAAGATTCGATATGAAATAAGAATTGTCGAAATCCGTCGGGTGGTTTTTGCTGGCGAACTGCCCAAAGGTTTT
Source organism: Araneus ventricosus (assembly GCA_013235015.1). Classification (NCBI taxonomy): domain Eukaryota; kingdom Metazoa; phylum Arthropoda; class Arachnida; order Araneae; family Araneidae; genus Araneus; species Araneus ventricosus. The sequence goes on from BGPR01000060.1 coordinate 1,155,388, forward strand.
TCCCCTAAGAGAATGTACAGTAGGAAAGAGTTTATTCGATTTCGTTCAAAAATGGGGGGTGGGGGCAGGCGAATCCTTGATGACATATCTAGACGTCATAAGCTTTAATATAAAATAAAAATTAGGGAAATCTGTTAGGTGGTTGGGTCTGGAGAATTTCTACAAGGTTTATCCAGAGACAATGAATAGAGAAGAGTTTTTTCGATTTCGTTCCTAAAATGAGGGTGGGGTGGACAGACTACTACCATTTATCTAGACGTTATAACCTTTCAAATTAAAAAAAATTGGTCTGGTGGTTGGGGTTGGCGAACTGTCTGAGAGTTTTACCATATTATTTTAAATATATAGACAGTTCCATCACAATGGCGCGTCAAAAATATGGTAAAATACCTATTGTAGGTGATGGAAACTGTTTAGTTAGTGTGATTTCATTCTGTATTTATGGATCTGAAAACTTTTATGCCGAAATTCGTCGAAAATTTATACAAAACATTACAACTAGATGAGGTTTATTGAAAGATTTTACAATTTTAAATTAACCTGTTATCTACAAAGAATATGAAATCTACTATGTTTTTATGGTTTGTTCCACTGGGTCTTCATGCAGTATTTAAAACTGAAAAAAGTAGTGGCTGAGAGCCTCGAAGCAGAGAGGTGGCAGGGGTAGTGCTGAGAAAAGTGGGTGCTGGCTGCGAACGCGCCCGAAGGGCGGAGAGTGCGGATAGTTGAATTATTATATTAATTTATCATTCAAAAAACCTTCTCTGGCTTTGAAACTCGATAAGTGTTGGAAAAAGGTTTAATCCTTTATATCCCTAAAAGCGTGATTAAGTGGTACTTAAAAATTCCACTTAAATCACTCTTATATCTTCGTAATATATCGTTTTTCCTCATGGTATTCGCGAGGACACATAACATGTAGTTCCAACAGCTTGCAGTTGATGGCTGCTGCAGGCAGAAATTAAAACTTTTATTTATTAATTCAATTAATTAAGTTATTTTATTTAATTAGAAATGTTTTCACTTTTTTCTGGAGTTATTCTCCTGCAAAACGTATCTAATGATACAAAATTAAAATTCAAAATTTTTTGGTAAATTATTTCGGGATATAAAGGGTTAAGTGAATGTACCCAGAAGAGTCATAAAACTATATGAATAAACTGCATTTACTAATGCTCTTTACAGGTTTAGTTTAATATATTTGTCAATTTAAAAATAATTAATTAATTAAATTATATATTTATTCATTTTATATCTTTATAGGCTGACCTTTCAACAAATTATTACATTTGTGTTCATATTTAGTTAAATAACATACACTATTCATTGCTGTGTATATCCAATTATCAGGAAGGCATCCCAGCTTCATTGGTATAATTAAGATAGTATCTAAATTACCCTCAATTAATTATGGCAAACTAAGATAATGTAAGTTAATTCATCCAGATACATACTTCCTAATATGATTTAACGTGTATCTAATCATTAATACTAGTGCTTATTTGAAAATGAATCAGTGTTTCATTTGAAGTTGAGATTTGAAGTTAATTAACGATACGCGTAGCAGTTTTATGATATTAAATGCGGTAATTACTTTTTATTGTTTATGAAACCTTTTACATTAGAACCATTTTACTTAAATCGTTAGATTTCGCTTATGGCTAATTCTCTGATGGTTTTAGTAATATTTCAATTCCACTCACAATGAGCTTAAAAAATCATAACTCAATTCCAATCTCAATCATAAGTTCTGCATTAAATCTGCTACTCTTCTTTATTTTTCGAAGAAAATCGAAATAATTTTATTTAGGAATTGCTTTGAATAGTTTTTCTAAGAAAATTTCAGGGAAATAAGATTTATTCATTTATTCACTGAAAGAAAAATCGTTGAATATAATGACAAAATTATATGTAGAAGCTATTGTTTGTATATGAAATTATTTTCCAGGAGTAGAATATTTTCGACGAAACTGAAATTAAAAAATAAATTGATTAGTTATGCTTGAGCAATAGTTTGTAGCTATATAAAGTCTTTTAATTTATTTGAAATGTTTATTTTGAGCTAATATATGACAAATATTTGGACAGCCTTTATTGAACAAGATCTAAAATAAATTCATATTTAAATCACATAAGTGAAATTCGTTTAATATCTTAAACATATTGTTGACATTTTTCTTAAGCAAATAGTATTGTGTAAATTTTCTAACTATCTATTAATAAGCTTAATTTCATCATGTTTTTGTTTGTTATTCAATATACAGGGATATATGTCTGTGAACAATACTTGGATTTTACCATACCGCTCTTTGTTAACAAAAATTTTCATTGCTCATATCGACGTAGAGTATTGCAGTTCTGTGAAGTATATCAAGTTAGTCTGTAAGTATGTCAACAAAGGATCCGATATGGCTGTATTTGAACTCACCAGTGTAGAAAATGACCTAAATGAAATCCACCAATATCAAATAGGGAGATACATCAGCAACAAGAAAGCAGTATGAAGAAAACTCACTTCCAGATTCACGAGCGACACCCCACCGTGATTTATCTAAGAGTCCACCTTGAAAATGGTCAGAGAGTCTACCCTTCACGACAGAAAATGCTGCTCAATGTGCCCAAGCACATGAGGGAACAACACTCATATCTTTCTTCAAACTTTCAACCCAATATGAGTTTGTGTGCACCCTATTGCACAATGAAGTACCCAAGTACTACACTTTGAACAACGGAAACAAGACATGGCTACCTCGAAAACAAGGGCAGGCTGTGCTGGAAGAAGCAGAAATAAGATCCAGAGATGCTCTTGGGAGGGTGTACACTGTCCATCCAATCCACAGACGAATATCATAGAAATTCTTGGTGTTTTGTGTGATTTTTCGCACTCATTTCTCCATAATATCGTTTCTGATAAGCATAGGAAGAAAACAGATACAGAATCTAATAGCACAAACAATTATTGTTTTAATGAAATTTGTTTTGATTGTCTAACACAATTTACAGAATTTTAAGAAATTTTTAAAAAATATTCAATTTTCCCGAAAAAATTTAAGAATTAAAACTTATTTCCATGCATCCTGCTTCTAATTCCGTTGTCGCATTCAAATTTTTTGAGGTAATAACTAGAACATTTCTCCCTGATTTAAAAAAAGAACGGTTAAAATATCTTTTTTCTCCCATTTTTAAATAATTTTTAATGATCACTTTAGACATTTTCGATCGCAGATCCGAAGCGAAGCTTTCTAGCAAGTAAACGTTTCCAGCATGCATTGTTACTATCTCATTGGCTGTCGGCATGCAATGAAATATATTTTTCTGTTTAGATTTCTTTTTAAAAACTTTTTTATGTCATTGTGGGATTTTTTTTTATTTTGTTGAAGTCAATATGCAGCGGGCGAAGGCGGACGGGTACTACTAGTTAAAAAAACGAAGTTGCTGCATTATAGGGTTTTTAATGAATTTTTGAAATGGGTCCAATAATTCATGACCACCCTATACAATCACATATTGCATATCTACTATGAAATCGTCTTTTTGTGCTTGATCTGTATAAATTCTTAGATTTTTAAAACATTCACACTATTATTTTACCATTTTTCGAATTTTATGTTGATTTCTGTTCCAGTTAATAAAATATTTGGCTTTACTTAAACTTATGGAATTTAGGAGTGCTTTCCAGCATAGAAAATCTCTTAGTGGATTAATTACGTTAGCTTTTAACTGTTTTAACTATCTGCAATCTGCTTAACTTTACCTCTAAGCTATTTTACGTGGCTGCGGTGGCCTAGTAGTAAGGTTTCGGATTTAGGGCCGGAGGGCTCCATGTTCGAAACCCGATTCCACGGAAGATCCGGCGTGTATTGGGCTTGATACACGCTAAATCAAAAGTAGGGGGCAATCGTCCTCTCGCTGGTGTTGTGCGGAAGCTTTGAGAGGGGTGCCAGCTCAGGTGTCATCTCGTCATCTGACCTCGGTTCAAAATTACGAGGTCCGTCCCAAAATAGCACTTACGTTGCCTCAAAACGGGACGTTAATATAACTAAACAAAGCTATTTTACTTAATAACATATCGAGATATAGACTAGGGCACTATTTCTTTGAAAGATGTTTTTGTCGGAATCAAACATATTCTGTGGCGTTCATATAACTATGAATCCTTCAATCTCTCATCATATTTGCAAAAAATAAATCCATATAAATCCATGAAATTAAATCTTTATAAATCAAATAAAATGTTATCATCAGTACGATGCATTTATTAATATAATTTTTTTTCTACACAGAAGTTGAATACACGAGCTAGTAAGTTCACCAGCTGCTAATTTTTATGTATCAACTGTATAGAGTAATAGACATTTTAGTAACTCGCTCATAACAAAACATAATTTTACTACTCCAATTTCAGTATTGGATGACCCTTTCGGTATTGTCAGAGAAGATCGATTGTTAATATCACCAGCCTTATCATCGTGATCCATCAGCTTGCATCAAATTTCTCACGACACCCCAAGACAAGATGAAAAGAATAAAAAGGTACTTCGATAGTGGAGGATGGATAAAGTAGAAAAATATTTTGATAATTATTTTATATAAATGATAATTTAAATCAGCAGTACTGAAAAGAAACAGTGAGGAATTCATTAATATAACCAACTTGAAATAACACTTCATGAAAGAAATGCATATAGTTACAAAAATTCAAATAATTGTATTTATTATTTCCATTCCATCAATTCATATTATTGCATACAGGTGGGTGACTGAAAATGTGAACATTTTAGGGTTTCGAATATCTCCCGAAAGGCAGGATGGATTTTCTTTGAATTTCGATCAGATTACGAATAGACTTGAACTAGCATTTTACAATAAAGATTCGGTCACGAGGGCATGGGACCGACCAGAAATTGATAAATAAGGAAATGACTTAGACTCTCTCAATCACTTTAACAGAAAGCTGATAATAATTAGTAACTTACATCAATGGGTTTGCTTGATGTAAGCAATATTTACATGCAGTTTCGTAAAAATAGAATGGATATTTGGAAAGATATAAAGGTTTTAATAAATCCCAAATTTTCCCGCATGTTTCTTGCTTATAAAATGTAGAGTTTTCGAAAAATTATAAAACTCATAGAATACTCAACAATATCGTAAAGAAGCCTTGTAATATAATTTGAAGCAAATAATTTTAATACTTAGAGGAGATATGAGTATTTATAGTAAAAAAGTAGATGTAAGTATTTTTATGAAAGTTGCAAATCTTTATCAGTTTTGAGGCTAAATCATTTTCTTCCTCATCAATTTCTCATCGGTCTCTTAAATTCTCTCGTAACCGAATCTTCACCGTAAAATGCGAGTTCAAGCCTCTTTTTTACATGGCCGAAGTTCGTAGAAAATCCGTCCAGCCTGTAGGGAGTTACTAGAAAAAAATGAACATTTCCTAATGTGTTCATATTTTTCTGTCACCCACCTTTATGTTAAATAATGATATTAATTATTTAATTTAATGATTAAATATTGAAAGAAAATTAAGATTTGTTATGGTTTTTTAAATATATATATATATAATCTGCTGCAATTATGCGAATGGAAAATATTTTTTGATAAATTTCATAAAATCATTTTCAAACACAATTTTTTAATCAAATACTGAGTAACATAAAAATTATACTTTCATTATTTTCAAGTTTTTACTCGTTAATTTATAATAAATATTAGGGTAATAGAATCTTGAAAATAATGTTTATCAAATTCAATCCCAGGTGTCACCACCCGTAGGGGACCAAACTTAAATTCAATTAAATTAATCTATTAACTGATAACTAAGTTCTACGAACTTTAAATAGTGTATTGTCATCATGAACATATAAATGCACAAAATTTCACAACTCTAGAACATCAAGAAGGGAGTGTAAAATCCATTACAAAATTCCATCTTCACATGCATAAAAAAGTCAAATAAAAGTGTGTAACAATGCATGTAAAATCACGCAATACATTAAAAACACACTTTAATATTTTAAGTTATGAAGTACGCATTTTATTGAGTTTTGAAATGCTCTTATTTTGACATTTAGTCCGTTTTTTCTTCATTAAAAATTAAAATAAATTCTTTCTCAAATGTAGTAAAATAATACGCAAATCGAAGGAACTGAAAGGCACAGTCTGCTCTAAGATTTGATGAATTTGGACACAATTATGAAGAGAAGAGTATTTACATAAAATTCCTTGTGCAACTTAAATGATGTTTGCATGATTTTTGTGTCAAAATATTAATATTAAGAATTAATAATTTCCGTTAAATTTTCAAAAATCGATCTTAATTCAAATAAATGTTACACAAGACAGATATTTTACTATCAAATGTGTATTAGTCTTTGGTTCTGCGGATGTCTAATATTTTGTTCTCACATTTAATGCTGAAATTTTTCTTTTAATAGAGTTTTTCAAACTTTTTGCAAAAAACATGCATCATATAATAAAATTTGGGTTTGCAATCAGATGTGTTCTTTCAATATCATTGAGAATGTTACTTGTTGATAGAAAATACTGTGATAACTGGATCAAGCCCTTCAACTCTTTCTCAGACTCAAATCTGTAGCAGTAGGATCGGATTTCATACAGAGGGTGTTTGCATATTTTTAGAGCGATTTTTTTGGTATTTTAAGAGTTATTTTACATATATTTTATGTTTGAAACATTCAGTTTGATAGCCCGTATTCTTAACTACCTTTCTGCGTCGTAACTCCCATTACAATAAGGATTTTTGTGGTATCGAAGAAGGTATTTTGTCCCCTTTCTCTTGAACAGCTTTCCAAAGTCCAGAAAAGGTTGTAAGTCGACGTTTGAATAATGCTGTTTTTAAAAGTCTAAAATCTCAAAAACTCATGGATGGTACAGAACTATTTGCCAGGAATATCAGTTATAGTCTTAATACACACTTTTGGTTCTGTTTTCCCCAGGAAATTAACACACGATTGTGATGTGCTGCGGCTTGCTTTGTTTTAGTGCAGTTCTACTGATTGATGACATTGTGGGTAAAGAGATGTCATTTCATATTGGAAGATTGTAGATAAATATGCTCCTGATAGTATGGGGCGTTGATCTTAACATTTTTATCCACTCTCTTTACTGTTATTTTTCCATTATATGAAAAATAAACAATAATCATAATTTCCTTAGGACAACTTTGTTTAGAGCCTTTGATCCTTGTTTAAAGATTTTTTCCTCCTCTTTGATGATAATAAATTGAATTTTTCTTGCAGTCATTTAAATATACTTAAGCTTCATATATTGCTGTGACATTTTTTTCCATTTTTATCCCGATAAAAGCTTTTTATAAAAAATTCTGCGTTTAGCGGTATGACGTGGAGAAAGACGACGAAAATTGTATTTTTTGCCTTTCAATCAGGGATTCAAATCAGTTTTAATAAATTTGTTTACAGTTGATACTGATCATTTTAATGATTTTCCAAAAAAATATTGGACTTGGAGTATTTTCTTTTAACATTAGATTTTACCTTTGCAATATTCGAAGAACTGCATTCTTTTTTCTTGGATACGTATTTGGAACAATTTTCCCACCTGAAATCAAACTTGGACGATTTTTTCCTTTCTTATTAACAATATTACCTATTGTAGCTTTAGATATCAAAACGTCATTGCTTTCACGGAGTCGTTAAATAACTGAATAAGAATAACTCTCCCTAGAAAGTGCAAAAAAGGAACCTTCCATCCATCACTTCTTTAAAAGCGCTATTTTGCATGTAAAAAAAATTTTTATGTTGCAAATGATATATTATAGCTTCTAAAATGTAATTGTTGTGAAAATGAATTTTTCCAAGAAAAAGAATTTTCCCTACAGCGAAACGAAATCGTTTTAAAATTGTGCGAACACCATCTGTATTGATGGATGGTGATGCTCACATATATACACGGTTCTGCAGATGTCTAATATTTTGTACTCACATTTAATGCTAAAGTTCTTCTTTTAATAAAGTTTTTCAAAATTTTTGCAAAAAAATATGTATCATATAATAAAATTTGCGTTGAGAATTCCACGTGTTGCTGGGAAATACTGTGATAACTGGATCACGCCCTTCAACTCTTTCTCAGACTCAAATCTGTAGCAAAAGTAGGATAGGATTTCCTATTGATGGATGATGATGCTCACATATATAAAACAGCGGTGATGGATGAAATCCTGGTCAGTGAATCAGTATAGCCTCAGAAATTTGATTTTGTCGAAAATCTTTGGATTTTTTTAGAAACGATGTTTCCTCCACTTGTATCTTGGGAACAGGAAACATTAACTATTTTCATACCCTTGAATATAAGTTTTTGCTATTGTTATTAATTTCATAAATATAAAAACTGTTTTATAAACTCACTTTAAATGAGATGCAAAAAAAACATCATCTTAATTATTTCAACTTTCTAATCTTTAATTCGTAATTCATTATTATAAGTATTTAGAAATCTAGAAATCAATTTTTTCTCGAATTCTCTACCAGGTGGCTCCACTCGTAAGAAACCAAAACTTAATTAAATTAATGATTAATTGATAACAAAGTTCTGAAAACATTCTCATCTTTTCCTCTCTTTTCTGAGTTCTATAACAAAACTGTGATTGAGATAATCTAAAATATCTCAATTCGAAATTCGCCTGATTATCACCAATTCATTCATTCTAATTACCAGATTAACCTTCGGTTCGGGCGCAATACAAATTCAAACAAAATCGGGCACAATTCATCTGTGAGATTAAAAGTTAAATTTTTGTTTAGCTTAAATAAAAGTTTATCAAACTAAACTATTCGGTCATATAAAGTTATATTTGCATTTTTAAATAACTCTTTTGCATTTCCTTGCAATTTTAGATAACAAAATGCCCAGGAATTCAAGAGGGAATTAACTTTTGTTTTCCCGTAAGGTTCCTTATAAATGGCAATTATTGTCGATGAGAGCCTGAAATAATTCAACATTTTTTAAACAATATATTGGAAATAATGGTCAATATCATTGAATTAGGGGCTGGGACACAAGTATACGAACATTTGCAGATATCTGAAAAGAAATATTGAGAAAAATTTGGTAAATCAAAAATACAAATGCAATCGGGCGCAACTCATCTTCAATATTTAAGTGCCCCTCACATAAGGGAAGTCAAGGCAAGACAGCGATGTTAACATTTAACCATTTTTAATAAATTCAGTTTTTGAGAAATTTTTTCTTTGCATATATTACTAGATTGACCTATTGTTGTGTTTTACTTAAATTGATAAATTTTTATTTTAATATTATAAACAAAAGTGCCAACTTGCCCCAGTAGCGGGGCAAGATGACTTTAGCCACGGGTCAAGATGAAAATTATGACGAGGTTCAATACATTTTTATTTTCAGAAAATTTAGAACAAAACACCAATTAATTAAAGGTTTTTAAGTATTTTTTTCTTTATTAGCATGTAATGAAAGGGTAATTTTAGTTAAAATTTGAGCACATAGAAAATTAATATAATAGAAAACTAACATTTTTCATTTACAAAAATTAGCCACCAATTTTCCTCATTCAGAGTCAGAGTATCCCTCGGGCTAGCATATGTGGCATTCGCAACACTATATTTAATCTTCTGATGGAGGGTCAAGATAGATCTTATAACACACAAGGCACTGTAATGTATTTTCTTTGGAAGTTTGTACTGACGTCATAGGTGTCAGAAGTTTCGACTTTTTAAAGGAATCAAACGTCAGTTTTTTTGAAATAATTCCTTTATGCATCCTAGCCTCTTGGCTTTGCTGCTTTAAGCGTTCTTCCCCCTTCTGTTTCTTTTTGAACCAACATCTCTTTTATAAGTAATCTTATTAAAATATTTTCTGTAGGTCTCACACCTTGCAACATGTGATGGAACAAATAGGGGATCACGTAGCTCAAGAAAATTATGCAAAATAACTAAAAAATTCAGATATTCTCCAAAAAGAAAACAGTAAAAAGTATTTGATTGTCAACTTATCCCGGTCAACTTGCCTTCATCGGCAATTTTAAAAGTCTTTGTTTTTTGGGATTAACAAGAATAAGATAAGAAAAAACAATGATTTTGAAAAGCGTATTATCTAAGGTATTCATGTATAGCAAAGAATAAACTTAGGTGTTAGTCTACTAGATCTTACGTTGAGGGTCTTGAAAGTTACAACAGGTCAGGCAAGAAACACGAACACCATATAACAAACAACAAAATGGCTTCAGTGGCCTCACTATGCGATATTTTAGTGCGCAGCTGTGTAGAGGGCTGGTGGTATCAGTAAGGTGCTGCTACCTAGTAGTATGAATTTAAAATAAGCCATTCGCCATCTTGCCCTAACTTCCCCTGCATCAAAAGAGCACTACAGGAAAACGCACTCTAAGGTAGTGTGAGTGGTAAGGAGCCAGGAAGCTACTAGAGGTCCCACAATTTTCTCTGTAAAACGTGGACTTAAGCACAAAAAGATATGGATACTTCATCTAATACATTAGATGTACCCGACGGAAGGTTAAATATCTACTTCTGAAAATTTTCAAATGTTACTCTTTTCAGAATATAGTATAGAATCAACAAGAGGCTTTGCAATGTATTTTGCTTTCATAGTTATTGTCAGGTTGTAATGCATCATTACATATAGGAATTAATTTTTATCTAGTGTTAACAATAATAATAAATTTTAAATATATGAATTAATGCCCAATTTATGAATAATAATTTGAGGTATACCTAGTAAAAAAAATTCATTCATCATAGTCAGACAAGAAATTCCAATTTTGTTTTTTATGGTAAAATGCTGAAAAATACCGATATAAACTTTAATAGGGGCAAATATTATTCCATATGTTTTTGAAAGAATGGTGACAATAAAATATTTTATAAAATTTGAGGCTTACCTAACCAAATCATATTTAATAAATTTGTTGCATTTCAGCATCCTTAGATTCTAAAAGACAGCATTCGCAATATTTTCTCAACAAGACCGATCTTCTAAAAAGAAAAATGTTTTAAAGCCGCAAAGTAAAAATAGAAACCTTTTTAAACAATGGTTTATCACTTAGCTGAGGAAACTACTTTTATCGCCGAAAACGAGAGACAAAGTTTAAACTAAGTTCTACAACTTTTAGTCGATAATCCTTCCTATTCTCTCCTGAGAATATCGCCTGGAGAATAGACCTGTAATAGGCCTGTTCTTCATGCTTTATTCTCGTGGGATCTCTCTTTTAAATTAGAGACCTATAGTAAAGAGACCCGTAAAATGTGGGTGTAATTCAAATTCATGTGTATTACAGGGCAATAATTATAGTCACGAGTTTGCAGTAATCTCACATACTAATTGTATCTGTTTGAACTTTTTTAGTTAGGCACGCCGTCAGGGTGTGGAAAGCTTGCTATTAGTTGACGTGTTGAAAAATTCTTCGAATATCTTACATCCATAAGTATGTTGAAATGTTTTATAACGTTAAAGCATTGGATCTTGGTTCAGATAACCTTACACATGCTTTATATTGGTGAAATTGCAACCATATACAAATGTGAATAATCTATTTTTTATCGAACTATACGCGCGGAAATCGTACGGCATATTTAAATTTAAAAAGAAATTTCTATTAATAACCGAATCGTACGTTAAGTATGTAAATCAATCTCATTTTAATATATTTCTTAAATGTGCTTTAACCCTCTCCATTAGGTGCTGCTTTTATATGGCTCATCTTAGGTGGGATGATCTCTCAGGTTACTTTCTCTATTTTTTAACCTCACAATGTCTTAATCTTTAATAGATGGTGATGTTTTATAGAATTATCCGCCATTTCATTGTATACAAATTGCAATAAACTTTTTTGTATATGTATTTATACGCTTTTGTGAGCATTACGTAAAAGTGACGATTAAAATAGTGCTTGACTTTATTCGAAAAAAGTGTAAAAACAAACATTGAAGTTGTTGGGATATATTATGGAAAAACACCTATTGCTATTTACCATTTTCTTCCAAAATTGTATTTAGTTCTACAATTTTGGAGTTAAGACCACACACCAAATTTCATTTGTCTAGCCTGGTATGAGTTATTATATTCCTATAGACATGGAAAGACAGACAAAATTAGTTTTAAAAACTTTCTCCGATTCAGGGAGATCCAAAACATGTAGATTCTTCAAAGTCCCGAGATCGAATATTCTGACGATTACAGTGCGTTCTCATTTTATACTTAATATACGATAAATTATAAAGAACAGATGATAAGAAAAAATTACATTACTATACATCCATAATTAAATCCACGGGATTCAAAATTTCTGAAGTGAAATCAGTGTGAGAGTAATCTATACCTCAATTAACTTGGTGAAAATTCTGTTCGACAGATCAATTGCTTCGCTTCGTAAATCATTTTACAACAAAAATATGAAGTGTCCCATTGAACTTCCATCACGAGGTCAGCAGCGAAATCATGGATGATAGGCTCTTTCGAGATCCTATTATATGATGCCATTAAGACCTGGCATCAGAGATGTCAAATCTTGAACGACGCCGACGACAGGATTGCACGAAGGATAATCGATTAAAACTTCTGATAGCTTTTCTTCTTCTTGCTGCAGCATTTTCTCCTTCAAGGGCATGGAAAAGAAGGAGATGAGAAATCTTTTGGAATTCAAACAGATTCGGATAATTCCTTTAGTTGTTTAGCATTTGTTACGAAATTTTTGACTGTTAATATCAATAATGAATTATATTTGTTTCCACTAGATAAGTGGGAATTTTGCAAGTTTGGATTAAAAGGTAATCCAAATTTAATACATATTTGTAATATGAAGAAGAGGTAGTTCTACGAGAAATGCATAATAATAATGCATCCAAGAGAATCGCTTCAAAAAATTTACCAGTTAAGTTTAATGAAGTTCCTTTCCGTTTTAAAGCTACGCGAGAGGTACTTTGGGGCGGACATTGAGATTTTGAGCCACGGTCACATGACGGAAACTACACGGAGCTGACATGTCTTTTCTAAATTTGCATACAATATCTATGGTACGCCGTTTGACTCTGACAGATTTAACTCGCTCTAGGATATTGTATAAGGCGTAATTTCGTTGGAATCGGGATTGGAACCCCAAACTGTTCATTTACTCTCTGACTGCAGATTTTTTAAAATTATTATTTATATGCAATGTTTGAAAACATGTTCAAATACTAGTGAACCAAGCGAATTGCTATTTACATGCAAGGCTTCATTAGTATAATCTGATTCAACGTTTTAAGAACACTAAGTAAACCCATTAGCTTACGAAAATTGCAGTATATAGCAGAAAATGGACTTGCATCCAACCCGCGGGACTCGAGGGATAAGCAGCCAAATGGTTAAGACCTTGCATCAGAGATGTCAAATCTTGAAGATAGTGTTGTTTGATATTAAGTAAAAGAAAATTAGTGGCAAATCGGGTCTGTCCTTTATGAATGCATTGTGGAATTTTAGTTAAATTTGGATTGAAACCTGTGCTATCCTTTAATGAATACTGTCATTATAGAAATAATTAATAATATTATAAATGTAGCTAATTTGTAAATGCTGCTTTAGTTATTTCTTCAATACGAGTTTTTTTTTCTAATTTCTAACTGTTTACTGTTACAGTGCCTGCTATTAGCAAAATAGTCCGGACGAAATGTGTCGTTTTTTAGACTTCAATAACCCCTGAATTCGAACATGATTTCTGCTTAAACGTTAGTTAAAAGTAAAATAAGAATGATTAGAAATACAATTAATTGATTATGTAAAACATCTCGAAAGCAAAAATTATTTACAGAAAATACCGCACTATTCAGAAGGATATAAAATCAATTCAAGAGAACAACTTTTAAATTTACCTAAAACCATGAAAACAGTTTACACAGTAAGTATAATCATATTTGTGATAAGCAAAATTTGACATATAACATACATTGTATTTAAGAAAAAACCAAAGAAAACTCTGCTTGGGTTATATAGAATAGTAGCCAATGAAAACGCATCACTTACATCATTATGAATATTTCAGTATAAACATAAATTGTACAAATAATATTATTGAAAAGAAGGTGATTTTGAACTGTTTATAAAATAGGATTTCATAGTTGAATTATCATTTTTCTATTGCGCCATTCATTAAATGACTGCACCAATCTCCTGCAAAAATATGCCACAATCTAGGGTGTCACTGATGGATATTAACAATTATTTGTTAAGAAACTTAGCGGGCTGATTTCTAACCTTATAATTTGACGTCTTATTAAAATATCTACGTATGTTCAAACAAATTCGAATTAAGAGAGCTTATACTATATAATAACTCAAAGCTTCTTTTACGCAATTCAGATGTATACAGAGGTTAAAGTTTCAAACTGTGTAGTTTTAATGAAACTTCTATTAACAGTGTACTGTACACGATATATTGTCCTTGTCTGTAGACCCTATAGACATGTGGAAGACCAAAATATATTCAATAATTAAATTTCTGGAATATTTGTCTTGTCACAACATTTATTTTTTGCAACAGAGCAGGATATGTTGGCCTTGAATATAAACTCTATTGACTTGTAGAAGACAAAACTCTACTTGCTCGTTCTATTTGTACAATGTGTTTCCCTTGCCTGTTGGCCCTACACACATATAGAAGATCAAATTTTAATTACTTATTAAATTGATGACATTCTTAAAACATAGATTTTTTTTGTTTCCGCTATTAGTTTTAATAAACAGAGTGAATATTTCTAAAAATCTTTAAGAAAAGCTTACTATTGCTAGTGAGAACTCAAGTTGAAAGCTACGAATAACCGTATCACAAATTAATATATATGTATGCGTCTGACAGGTATAGAAAGAGCTCCATTTCCATATGAAATTTAGAATTTTCTTATACAGAATATCTAATTTAGTTCACTGCAATTTAATTGAGTTCAGTGATGTCAGTTAGTTTCAGGGCCGTTAGAATCATATGCAGGGCTATTTAACAGAGATAAATCTTTAGTAATTCCCTATCCTGTCAAGATAATTTATCGTTGAATATATTTAACAGCGAAAAACTTTAAAACGAAACATTTTATCAATCAATATCCTCCACTTGAAATTTAAATAATCTGAATTTCAATATGGAACATTATTAACATGTATGAATACTTGATTGAGATAAATACCTGATAGTTATAGAATCTCTTCATGATTTTACATTCTAAAACACTATTGTAATTCAAATAATGCGGGTGAAAACAAATCAGTGCAAGTGCAGCTAATCAGAAGGAAGGCATTTAGCAGGCACTGGCCCCAACCTAATATGCGAACTGGACTAATTCGGATTTCCATCCAATTAATATGGTCTCACCTCCTTATTTAATATGCAGAGTCATGGAACTAGAGAGACGAGTTGTGATATCCGTCTGCGCTTTGAAATCCAACAATTTTCACTGACGTGTGAAAGGTGCTGCCATAGTTAAGTCTCGATTTGGAACATCAAATCCCTTTGCATCAAGCAGCTCTAGATGCTGACCATAATATTTTGGCTATGAATCTATATCGCTTAGTTCTAAACGTGGATGTATGTTTGTCAGATGGAACTAGAAGGTATCAATGTTTATAATACATAAAATGTGTTTTATACGTGGATAGATACATGGATGCTAACTCTATTTTTACACCATTACATTTAAGTTCTTTCACGCTTGTACTGATGGAATTTTGTAACTCAATGTTTTCACTTTCTGATGTTCTGGAGTTCCGAAAGTTTATTAACTGTGTATTTCCTATAGCAATGCAATATTTTAATATTTTCAGAATTTCATTACTAGTTACTCGATAAATTTAATTAAGTTTTGATTCGATATGAGAGGTGTCATCTATAAAGTGAAATTGTAAAATTTAATAACAAGATAATATGTATTTACATTTTGTAATTCCTATGGCAATACAATATTTTAATATTTTCAGAATTTCATTAATAGTTAATCGATTAATTTCATTAAGTTTTGATTCCATATGATAGGAGTCATCTATAAAGTGAATTTCTAAAATTTAAGAAGAAGATAATGTGTATTTATAATCATAAATTATGGAATATGCTTAAGACAAAAAAGGAAAGGATGAAAAATTTAAAAAAAATTGTAAACATGTTTTCATTAATTATTGCATTATATTAGTGTTGTAAGAAAATAAAAATAAATTAAATTTTTTTTGTATTGTTTCAGACAATAATTTTTTTATAAATAAATATGCAGGTCAAAACAAAATCGTGAAAGTGGATGAAGCTGAAAGCAATATTATAAGGAAATTAATCCGCAATGAATTTCTTAAGCAACGACATTTCTGCACATTCATTAACAGATAAAAGAAATAAAAAATAAATTTTATAATTGTGATTATATAGAACACCAATTAACTTACAAGATTTCTATAACCGCCTCAAGATTTTACGATTTTTTGCGACCTCCACATTTTTGACAAAAGAAACATTTTTCACTAATTAATACTATAATAAAAGAATGTTTTTAACCAGGGAGGACGCGCATCGACCTGCGAGGCCCGAAGTCTTCAAGAATTTATTACAGAAAGTTAACCCCTGAACGAAAAACTACCATATTCACCGTAGCTGCATTCAAGATCATTTATTTACTGAACAAAAGTATTTCAAAAATTTCCCCTAATTCTTTTGATCTCAGAAAGCAGACGACCGGGCCTCTGAAGCCGATGCGCGCGCTCGCGTATCTGTGTAGAATTGTTAAAGAGAACAGACAGACAGTAACAATTTATCGCTATTCAAACTACAAGTATGAAATTGAAAAATTGGCAAAGCTTTTAGCTGAAATATCAGCTAATTAAGAATTAATTAATGCAAAAAATAAAGAAATTGCTAATTTTGAACTACTTAGAAATCATAAGTCGAATTCTGAAAAGGAATTGGACAATGAATCGGATATTAGTGAATCCACCAATTATTTAGAAGAAACTTTGAGTTAGAAAAGGGTAAAGTAAACGGTAAAATAGTTGGAATTAACAAATGGTGTAAAAAAGAACCTCACAAAAATATGAGAACTTTTACATACAACAACGTCATAAAACTTCTCGAAAAATTTTGTGAAAAAAAGTTGTATCATCGGTTTAAAATTCTTAGATATACTTATCGATGAGACTGAAATGCATTAATACTTATATCCAAACGAATGAAGGTAATTTTTGAGGAGAAAGCCAATCTTTAAATAAATACATTTTAAGTACAAGTATTCACCTATATTCTTCATTTTAATGCCCTCCCCAAACGAGATTTATCTGAAAATTATTTTTTTAATATTTTATATTCTGCACACTTGTGCAACAAATGTTTCCTATTAAAGTAAATGTAATTGCTCGTTTTGTGAAAAAAAAAACTGAACCCAGGGCCTATGAAGCCCGACGCGCTTCCTCGAGTGAGTGTAAGGAACGCTCGCCCTCGCGGGTTGAAAACATTTTAATTTCTTTACTCATATTCATAATGTGGTGGCCTGGTGGTAAGGCTTCGACTTCTGGAGCGGAAGACTCCAGGTTCGAGATCCGATTCCATAGAAGAACCGCCGCCATGTAAGCAAGCCTGGTGCATTGTCCATCCGTCGGAGCCAAATATCCTCCCTCTGGTGCAGCCCGGACAGGGATTGCCGGTTCTGGTGCCGTCCTCGTCATCTGACTACGGTTCAAAATGGAGAGATCCGTCTCAAAATATCCATCGTATTGCTGCAAATATAACTAAAGTAGTTAAATCAGTATGAAATAATATTCGTCCTTGCTTTAATAAGCTAATGTTTTAAATTCCATACGTGTGTTTCATATGCGGAACACACCAAAATAAATAAAAATGGCTTTCATTTTTAAAAATAGGTTTAGAATTTTTTTCTTTCGAAAGACAATTAAAATACTTATTTGTCTGAAAATTTTGTCCAAATGTATTAATTAAAATATTTGTCACTGAAATCTTAAAATTATTAGTTTGAAAAGTATAGTAAAATATCAACAAACACTTTTCAAAGGTAAAAATCAATGGAAAAAATTTATAAGTAACGTATCAATTATGATTAGTCTTTTTTATCTTCGTAGTTTCAACTAACATCTCTTTACGTTCATCAAAGTCTGCAACACAAAAACATTTAGACACAATACAGTGGGGAAAAAATTGACAGAAATATCAACACAAACCATGCATCTTTAATAAGAAAGATGCTTATAAAGAAAATCATTATTCTAACTACACATTTCAGATCAAATTTCCTGTAAATGTAACAGTTCTATAAAAATTTCAGTTTCAGTTTTACACAAATTTGTGTTAAATTTTGTGGAATTCAATTCAAAATTTTAAATCAAGTTTATAAAATATAATGAAATGTCAAAATATTAAATTTCCAAAAAATATCGACCATACATGTTATAACCAAAGATCAGGAATTTAAACTTGGATAATATTATAATTATAACGTGTTCAGATAAAAACAACATTGAAAAATGTTAAACGACTTGTCAGTGAAAAAAACTGGTTTATCTGATGCAGCTAATCTGTAACAAATATTTTACTTCGATTGCGTTTCTTTAGAACCTTTCCAACCAGTACTTGAATAGGCGAAATTTTTCTAACGCAAAAGTAATGTAATGTTTTGAGTCGTTCGTTCTCTGGCCAAAATTTATAAATATATATCCTGAAGGAAGAGAGGGAAACTCGTAATGTGCTCTGTAAAATTTAACTGAAAAGATTTTTTTCCTCTTTCAGGATAAGCTCCTACACTCTGTTTGAAGTACATGTTATTAAATCTCAACCTCTTCTAAAAAAACTTTTCCATTCAAAAACTAGGAGAATGTTTTCAAAATACTGGTTCCCGTTTTCTCTCCGTTTCTAAAAATGCTTATTATATGTCGGATGAGGGTGAAGAGGAAGGAAACTGGAAAGGAAATAAAGTTTTCTGAACGAGGAAACCCGACGTAGAATGCACCTCCAGATTCGTTTTGAGTTTTCATTGCCGCAGAAAAATGGTGGATGCGGAACGCTTTAGATGCGTTATTTAAGAACGTTGCTTCATTGAATCTGATTGAAAAGCAAACTTAGTTGCTTCATTACAGAGAGTTAACGTTAAAAGTAAAATCCTTAAAGAACTAAAGCCTTTATTCTTGGATAGTGCTTTCAATTTGTATTTCTTTCAGATTATAAGTTACTAAGAAATAAGTTAATTTTCATGCAAGGCACTTAAAATGCGCCGCGCTAATTTAATTTTGGTATCAGTTGCACAATTTATGTGTGAAAAAAGAATGCGACATAACATCACTGCGTAAGGAAACGAGCAGTAAGGTGGTAGTTAAAAAGCGTGGTAACATTTGTCATGTGAATTGAAATTGACTAAAATGGCAACATACATAGTTGTGAGAAGATTTTGGAAAGTTTTAAAATATCATTTTATGTCTTAAAAAATTTAAGTATAATTGGAAATGCTTACAAAAATAAAGCATTCTCTAGTCAAAGAAGAGCTCACGTTAACTAATTTTGTAATACTTAATCAGTGATAAAAACCAATGCTGGATGAAAATTGCTTGTGAAATTAAAAACATTGTTCAGAAACTAAAGTTTAGCAATATCCTCCCGAACTGTATGCAATTTATTCTGATAAAGTATATAACTTTAAGGTAAAACCCTTTTAACCATTTATACATAACATTCATTATCTGAATATCAAATAATTCTATCTACACAAAAGGATTTTTGAAATAAGTAGATTCCGTTCTTGTAGAGTTCTAATAATAAATGTAGAAATACAACTGTTAGATATTATAGAACCCTCCACGTTTGAAGTGCATGGAAAAAATTGTATATCGTTTGTTTAACATGACGCCGACGAATTATAAGACAAATTTTCAGCATGAAAAACATATTCGACTTGATTAAATTAACACCAATACATTTAACCTGACAGTGTCATAGAAAAAGAGATGACTAATAAACACTAATTCGATAAGTGAATTCCAGCTTGGCAACTTCTCACTTTCGTCGACTTCTACACTAGACTCTCATACAGTTTGCCACTTTCTGCTGTCTACAATCATTTTATGCACTTGGGAAACTCAATAATCCTCTTTTTCGCCACTTATCATTCACATTTCTTATGAAAACATGTGGGCGCTGCCAACCAGTGGTCTAGTGGGTTGACGATGTATGAATGAAAATTATTATGGAGGAAAATGATGAGGCTTCTTTCCTCTGTTTGTGCTCTTAACCAGCATTATTTAAAAACATGTAAACCAATGAAGACTTTTCTAATTTTCCTCCAAACGAAACCTGCACCATTTTCCCCTGAAAGCCATCTAAGAAGGTATCCTACCTTATACGGTGTATCTAAATTGATGGTTAGAACTGTAACGGGTAATAGAACTCACCAAAACAAAGAACTTTCACTATATAATGTCTGGTCGGAATGAAAGGGGCGATCCGCGAGAGGGCGCCTGCTTGGTTAAAATAGAGAACACAGTAAAGACAAATAATTAAGGACAAAGAATCTTTACTACCAAAAATTTTCCAATAAATGCTCAAATGAACGATCACCAGCTGCAATACATCGACGACGGAGTTAATCGCATTCACGTTGGAAGAGTCCTGGCATTCCATGAACATCTGCAGCTGCGACTTAAGGATATAAGGTCCTTATTATATGGTCCTTATCCCCCAGGTGATTCAATGGGGGTCTTGTAAACAACGCGTTTTAGCTATCCCCTGAGAAGAAAAAAATCCAGGAAGATCGGGAGATCTGAGAGGTCAATCCATTTTTTTCAGAAAAGCGATAGTCAGGTACTTCCTCACAGTCTTGAGAAAATGTACTCCGTCGTGCTGGAACCACATAATCGCTTAAAGATTTGTTAGTACATTTCTTGGTAAACCAGACAGAACCTGCTGAAAGAAGGTGAGGTTCTTCTGTTCGTCTAGTAGGTCTGGTAAAAGATAGGGGCCAATTAAGCGAAAAATCCAGAGAAAGCGCTATCTCATTGTATGGTGAATATTGATTTGGCGAGTTCTATTACCCCTTACAGTTTTGACCATATGTGTAGTAGTTACACCTGTGTATTGGAGCGAAGTTAGACTTTTACCTCTTATGTTTCGTCAATGCTCCTATGGTACAGTCAGCAACTTTATAGATCGGACAGTCGCTATAACTCGGGGAGTTATTATCGGAACTTCACAAAACTGGTGTCGATGGAAATGTCATGAAGAGACGGGTTTATTCGGAATATTCTGCTCCAGTCATTTTCATCGACACCAGTTTTGTGAAGATCCGATAATAACTCCCCGAGTTATAGCTACTGTCCTATCTATAAAGTTGCTGACTGTACCATGGGAGCATTGACGAAACATTGGCTAACAGAAGATGCCCCACTTCCTTTTCATCATGAGTCCTTAATGTGCCATGGACTTGGTTAGGCATGCTGTGCAAAATGTCCGCTATCACCCTCTATATCCACTAGCAAGCAGTCCAAACATGTACATAAAAAGAAACACTTATCTACAACCAAAAATGAAAATAAATAGCACAATGAAAGTCAGATCTCACTAGTTCTATTATCCAGTGACAGTTTACTCATTCATAACGCCATCTTTCAGAACATCCATATATCATAGACTATGTTTCTGAAAGCTACAAATTGTGCACTACTAATTAAGTATTATTGACCGCTCGGTTCGTCTTCTGAATAAAATGAACGAATAGAAAATCCAAACATATGAACTCTCTTAATTTTTTCATTAGTAAATCTCTTCCAAGTAGAATTCATTGAATCAATCATCAAACATTAGCTTCGTGATTTCCTGACAAAAGAAACGATAATATTAAATTTCTTCGAAATATCTTTTTCTGAATAAACCAAAATTCTGTACAGAATATATTTTAATGGAGAAGAATGATAAATTATTAACTTAATTGATTTACAAAAAGGATTGCAATTAGTAAAACTAAAAAAAAATGCAGATGTCCCCAATTAGAATTTCTGAGCAACACCTCTAAGTAGAAATTTTTGAATGAATCATTTCAGCGAATTCTATTCTGTGAGTTCTATTCACAGGTGATTTCCCGACAAAATTAACCGATGATATGAAATTTGAGGATAACTTCTATTTTTAAACAAACTATTGTTCACAATGAAATTTGATGGACAAAAATATTAAATTATTAACCTAAGAGATTTCTATCAAACGGATTATAATTAGTAAAAGTAAATAATTTTTATGAACTAACATGCTAATACTTTTTAGAAAAAAGACTTAAAAATTCCTCTTTTATCAAAATAACTTTATTAAATGCAAAGAATGAATCTCCTACTCTCGAAAAAACAATTTTAGTCCGAACACTTGCTGAAGAAAGAGGCATCGTAAAATAACTCAGCCAGTAGTGAAAAATAGAGCAAATCTCTTATATTTACTGAATGCTGAGATGCAGAATGCGGATAAACTGAAGTAAAAATCTATTGCAGTAAAGGAAAACGTAGCTTTACCACATAGTACAATCCTATTGGTAGGAATACTTTCAGTTACCGTGGAAATGCTTTAGTCCATCTTCACCTAAGTTACAATTCCCTTTCCTAATCTTTGGGGCTTTTTTCGGAGAAAAGGAATACCGTAATGTAACCTTTCAATTACTATTATTTAAAAAGAATCGTTGCCAAAAGAACTTTCTTTTTTTGGAGAGGAATGAAGGGGGATTCTTTCAAGGCTCCCTAAACCGAAAAGTATTTTTGCTTCATCTGGAAAACTACGAAATGACATTTTTTGATATATTTGTAAAGAGAAGCTGGAATATTAGAAATAGATAGTGGGTACATAAAATGATCATTGAATTTTTTGTAAGTTCGCAAAAAACACCTTTTATTCCGTATCTCTAATAATTTAATATTTTTTACTTTATAAATACTATTTTCAATTAACTTAAAAGTTTTTTTAGACAAAGAAAGCGCTAGAACTCTCATTCTAGATCTTTGGGCTCTTTTTCAAAGATAAATCATAAATGAAAATATTAAAAAAATAATTCCTCGATTTCTGTTATTTAATTAAATTATTCAATAAAAAAAGAATAAAGATTTTATAAACACATCTTTATTCGTATAGTAAAAAGTAGACAATTTTTATTTTAATTATTTTCAACTTTTTAGTCTTTAATTTATAATTCAATTCTGGAAATTATTTCTTCTCAAATTCGCTAACAGGTGGCATCATTTTTATAGAATTCGAATTTAATCTGAACGAGTAACTGACAATTAGTTCTAAAAATATTAACCACTGCATTGTCATCGAGAATAACAACTCTACAAAATTTCAAAATTTCGGCATATCAGGAATTGAGTGAAATATTTATCACAAAATTCCATCTTATTTACACATCAAACAAATAAAATAAAATAAAATTGTGTAAAAATAAAATTATTTAATATTACAAATGAATTATGCAATAAAATTCTCTATAGCTAGCGAGGAACATAAGACAGGAAAAGATATAATTTGAAAAAGTCGCTGGCAAAAATATCCTTTCCTAAACATTTTCTTGTACTTTGTCGGATTCTAATAGTATATTTAACAATTAATGCAATTGTAGAAGACTCATATATCTTATTGAGAGGAACTTCAAACCAACTACAAATGAATAAATATCAATATATTTATGAAACAAGTCAAGGTTTTTATGGAAGTTAATTTATTTGTGAGCGAAGTTCAGTTAAATAAAAGCATAAATATGTTAAAAGTTGCACATATGCAGTGCGAATGGGGCAATTGCTGTGGCAAAAAAATCACAAAATGAACAATGGACAACAATGAGGCTACTGAAATGAGGAAAGCATGTTAAACTTAATTAATAACCATATTTCTTTTGCTATTTAAATTATTACATGATAATATCAAGTGGCTATTATCTTGAAGCCCGCCCACTAAGCAAAAGCATATATCAGTGGGTTATAAATTGCAGTGATTAAGACGAATTTTTAATTTCTTATGGTTTGTTAGGTATGTAGGTTGTAGGTTGGCTGGAAGTTTGGATAACAATGTGTATTTTTTAATTCCTGTAAAATAAAAGAAACATATTTTATTTGGCTTATGGAATTTCAGGATTTTGATCCTAAACATTACATCCATATTTATAAACACAGTTACAATAAGACTTGAAATCTAAGTTATATAGAATAATTGAAAATGATTACCCCGATAATTATATATCGAGCAATGATATTTTTATAAGCTTTACCTTTTTCTACTGATAATTATTTATAAGCTTTATATAGAGTAGAAGGAAGTCTTTTACATGCCTTAGTGGTTCTCAATGTGACTACCCTTGGTCAAACAGATAACATGTATTTGGTAGCCCTTTTGCACCCCATACATTCCGACGTATATCCGTAACCATCGATACCTAACGTAACCAGGAGGCACAAACACAAGATGTTATATATATAATCTTTATATTATCTAGGTCTTATGTATTCGGATTTTTTAAATCATCTTCATTGTATTTGTCTTTTATTTCAGAATTTCTTCCATTTTTAATTGTCTTGTGCTTTTTGAGGGGATAACGACAAAACCCGATGGTACAATAATGGTGGTGCGACTCTTTGGGCCCATGTCCGAAGACAGGTCGTACCCCAGTAAAACGGGGGGGTTGTTGCAAGAGCTGCTCGTAACGGGGGCTCTAATGCAGGACCCTGACTATCCTGTCGCGGCGACCGGTCTATCATGTATTATCCGGATGCTTAGTAGGACGGGTCGAAAAAGTCGAAGTTTCTTAGATCTTTTTGCGGTAGTGCGGAAAAGTTGCGAACTCCCATCATTAAAAAGTGTGCAAAATCTTATAACTCTGAATTGATATCTACTGTTACCTCAATGGGTAAAAAGTTGTGAAAATTGGACTAAAAATGGTTAAAATTTAAAAATTAATAAAAAAATCACAGATTTTGTTGATCGGTTGAGGTAGAGCTTAAAAGTCACTATTTATTAACAACACCTTTACAAAATTTTGCAATTATAGGTTAATATCTTCTGCCGTCTCAACGGCGGTGAATTTTAGAAATTAAAGACGAATTTTTAAATAAATTCATGTTTTTCTTATATCATTATAATTCGAATAGAAACTTGATTCAACCTTTGAAACATACAAAATTACAAAAGCACTATTTTTTGGATTCAAATTGTGACATTGGTTTTCTGGATTCTTGTGTAGCTCTGATAAATCCATCCCTGTTCTGCGGCCCAACTCTTTTTCTGGAGGATTCAGTGACGAGTTTCACAATTCTCTCAACTGCTTGCGTGTGTGAAGGAAAGTTAATAAAGTCCCTGCCGTCCATTGGCACATCGTCCTCTATCATCTTCAGAAGTTCATGAGAACTGATGTGTCTGAGAACTGTAAGCAGTGTGACGCTACAGGCGTGCCAGTCAATGATATCTAAGTAAGTCTGTAGCTCGAAAGTTAACAGCAGGAATAGCGAATCTACGAACACAATTACCATTTGGGCCAATTTCCCTTGCCTTGATAATTCGCCGAGCTGCAAGGGTTCTAATATGGCATCTCTCATCAGTTAACATATCCAAAAGAATGTTTTCTGGAGACGCAAAGTAAGCGTTGCGAGAAATAACTGGTTCAAATTTATCACGATACTTCTTAGGCAAGTATCGAGATGAGCTGATGAAATGCCACAAGTGTCTAGCCCCATTCTTTGTGGAATGATGAAACTTGATTCGGAAATAGGAGGGTGCATAAACTCTTAGAATGAATGCAGCCAAAGTTATCAACTCATTTGATGGGTTTGATGTTAATATATAAAGCATCAATATTCGATTTGTAGTTGTTAGCCAGCGGGCCAAATTCAGTGTGCCCGGTTGACGCTTCTCTAGTTCTGAAGAACCAGCATCAAAACTAATGACTGTGCAAATATCTAATAAGTATTTCTGATCACAACTTAGGTTGGTGAGATCAATGACTGGAAAGTCACATTCAATACTATTAAAGCAACAAGTGATAGCTTCTCGCATGCTTTCAGGTTTCTTCCAATGTCTCCTGTTAAGACGAGGGACCAGAAGACTTGAGCTCAAATAGGTGTCGTAACGATAACTCGTTGAAAAGAATTAAGCAGATAATTCATTGGATTGGTCGATGAATTTTCAATTCATGCCTGCGAATTACACCATTAAACACTCCAGTGTTCACGACTGTACTTTCATATCCCAGAAAAATAAGGTAGCTAAAATCATCCAATAGTCGATTGGTTACATATTCATAAATGCTGAAATTGGCCCCGAAGGAAATTGTGTTCATAGATTCGTTATTCCCGCTGTTAACTTTTGAGCTACAAACTACGTAGATCTCATTGACTGGCAGGCCTAATATGTCACACCGCCTCCAGTTTTCAGACAGATCAGTTCTCATGAACTTCTGAAGATGATACAGGACGATATGCCAATGGACGGCTGGAACTCTATTAAATTTCCTTCACACACGCAAATAGTTGAGAGAATTGTGAAACTCGTCACTAATTTGAATTATTGAATTTTTTAAATTCACGAATGTAAATGTTTCGTTACATGTTGAAAGGGGAAGTTAAAAGTTCTGGCGGTTGATAATACATAATTGGACGACAAAAAGGAATGTACTGTATATGTCTGCTTTGTTATTTAGGTAATTTGTTTATCTATGATAATACACTTTTGTATATTGCGTTTCCTGTTTTACGTTCTGTGGTCTGGACACACGTGAACACGCCACATATAGTTGCCCATGCGAAAAATATGGTTTTTCCAAATGCACGCCTGACACTTTGAGTGTCTGACCCTGAGACTGGCAAATGCTATTTTTAATTGAAATTGTTACCTTTTGTATTGGGATGGTAAATCCTTCGGTATTATCGGAATGCATGGAATTAAAACACTATATCATCTAGCTACATGGTCACATGTTTACCAAAAAAAGGTTTAGCCGAATTGAAAAATATTTATTTCTCCCGGAATGGGACCGAAGTTTTAAATTTTGTATTGAAAACGTGCACTTACAATTTTTTAAAAAAATGTGAAAACAAAAATTTGCTTTCTATTTAACTACAAAAATGTGAAGTTTAGCATGTTAATTAACAGTAAAAAAATATTATATCTGTCTTATTAAATTTAGGTCTCCTGGAATCTACATAGAAATCTTAATTTTTTTGCCAGATACGCATATTTTTCAATTTTCATTTCATCCTTTCATCCAATCATTTTATTTATACTCTATATAGCAGTACAGCTTTTTTAAATAGCAAAAATATCATTTGGTGAACTCGCAAATAAGGTAAACCCCGGTTAACAGAACTCGGGTGAACCGAAGCCCGGGTTTTCCGAAATGCCTCGGAAATCGTAAATCGAGAAAACGCGCACTGTACTAAACGGAAAGAATCGCGAAGGCGAGACTTTTTTGCAACGATATCGCCACAATCTTTCTTTTAAGCATTTCCAAGAAGGCCAGTGATTAATTTTAGAGTGTTAAAATTAATATTAATGGGTATTAGCAATATTAACTACGAGATTGTTTACCTATGCTTTTTGTCCTTTATTTATTGTATGTATGTTTTTAATATTTTATCTTTTTTTTCTTGTATGTCTTGATACAAGATGATATTACTTGATATTTATAAAAATGTCTAAAAGATGCGTTTTCGAGTCACTCAAGTCGATATGGTCTGATATTTTACCTGGAAAACACATCTTTTAGACATTTTTCACTGGTTTTTCATATTTTACTAATTTCTCTACGCTTTATATCGTTATAGCTTTACTATTTAATCTTCATCGTTCCCAACATACTACATTTTCTTGGCAACAGTCAAAGTTAAGCGCGAAACTTGTAACTCGACACCCCTTCAACGCCGGTCTTCATCATAACCCTCCGCAGTCACCACCACGTCAGCATCCGATCTTTTGGTACATAAAATTATTCTTACTTTGATCTAGTGTTACATCACATCGTACTTCTGTTTTTTTAAAAATTATTCTTATTTTTATCTAGTGTTATATCACATAGTACTTTTGTTTTAAATTATTCAAAACTCCTCTCTCTGTTCTTGGTTTGACATTAGGGATGAAAATCAGTGTCTTAGGCATTAAGGCATCACTGATTGCAAGAAAATGTCAAAATTTTAATATTTTAGCAATTCACAATGATTTCATCCCCTCAAGAAACGTCATTGTGATTTAATTGCGTTTCATTTTATCATTTATACTCTATCGACCGCAGCGCTTTTGGAATTGCAGCTATTAGCGCATTCATTGCGTATGTGATATATTTTTTTCATCTGATACTATTCGCATTTTTATCTTTACTCGGATATACTTTCAATTTGTATTTTCATATCTTTTCGAATTTGATATGAAAGTTCATTCATTTCATTTTATTGTTTATCTATTATGTTTGCTTCTCATATATATATATATATATATATATATATATATATATATGTAATAAATTGACACTTTCCTTATTTTAAAAAAACGCTACTCGAAATTTAATCCGTAAAATTATTTCTACTTAAACTCTAACACACAATTAACTGCCACTTTAACTGCCTGAAATCTAGTTTCAACCGGTCCTAACATTCGGGAATTCCCCTTTTTCACGATACTACTTAACCTCGCTGCGATTGTGCAACGCTCTCTTTTTAAAATCATGTAACCTTCGTACCAGACGCCTGTTTTGGCATGGCTTGTCTTCTTCGTCGCCGGTGACCGCGCTTTCCATCTATTTATACTTTAACAATGGCTTGATATTTTTCCGAATTATTTAAAATTACCTGAAACCTATCGCTTAAAGTATGATTGAATAAATAAACTCATCTTCATTCGTCAAAGACTGCCTCTTCATTGGATTAACCAACACTAGTTGAAATGATGTTTCATATATATATATTTATATATAAGATACAGAACAACAAAACATTTTCGAAGACATAAAATTTAAAAAACATGGTTACCTACAAATAAAACAAAAATTGCATGAATTGGAGAAAGCTAATTTTCTTCATTCGCACATGAGCTGCTTCAGCAAGAAAGGAAATGCAAAACTACAAACAAGAAACAAAAAGACATACAAAAGGATGAAAAAAAATGACAAATTGAATAAATATCATGGCCAGCTGCTCGTCATAATTGTGTTTAGGGGGGAACTTTCTGTGGTTGATTGTCAAGTGTATTTTTTTTGCTTTACATTTTTAATTTGTTTCAATGTTGTATATTATTTTATATCTGAGTGGATTGAATATAACTGCTTTCATACAATTTTTTTTTGTAGAGCACAATCTTCAATGTTGTATATTATTTTATGTATGAATATATGGAAAATGTATATACCTGCTTTCATACAAATTATTTTTGTAGAGCACAATCTTTTGAATCTGTTTCTGTGATAGCTCCTAAATGTGAAATATTTAATTGTGTTTTTGGGAGGTTCCTGATGCTTTCACTATATGAAAAACGCCCCTTTTCTGGGCCAAAAAATTTTATTCCTTCTTAATTAAGGTGAAAGCATTGAAAGGAAATAAGCATTTCTTTGTAAGTTTTATTTGAAGAAAACAGAAGCAAAATAAAGCCGATTCATATATATATATATATATATATATATATATATATATATATATATATATATATATATATATATATATATATGAAGATTTTAGAATAGCTGCTAGGACACCCAGTGTCTTCATTATAGCGAGCGAAACGAGCAGGTTTTGCGTAGCAAACCTGGGAGGATTGCAACGCAATCCTCCTGGAGATTGGAGAGTTTTAGCTAGCAGGGGGCAGGGGGGGAAGTTACGTATTGCTATCTAGTTTCAACCGGTCCTAACATTCGGGAATTCCCCTTTTTCACGATACTACTTAACCTCGCTGCGATTGTGCAACGCTCTCTTTTTTTAAAATCATGTAACCTTCGTACCAGACGCCTGTTTTGGATGGCTTGTCTTCTTCGTCGCCGGTGACCGCGTCCATCTATTTATACTTTAACAATGGCTTGAATTTTTCCGAATTATTTAAAATTACCTGAAACCTATCGTTAAAGTATGATTGAATAAATAAACCATCTTCATTCGTCAAAGACTGCCTCTTCATTGGATTAAAACACTAGTTGAAATGATGTTTCTATATATATATTTATATATAAGATAAGAACAACAAAACATTTCGAAGACATAAAATTTAAAAAACATGGTTACCTACAAATAAAACAAAATTGCATGAATTGAGAAAGCTAATTTTCTTCTATCTTCACATGAGCTGCTTCCAGCAAGAAAGGAAATGCAAAACTACAACAAACAAGAAACAAAAAAGACATACAAAGGATGAAAAAAATGACAAATTGAATAAATATCATGGCCAGCTGCTCGTCATAATTGTGTTTAGGGGGAACTTTCTGTGGTTGATTGTCAAGTGTATTTTTTTGTTTACATTTTTAATTTGTTTCAATGTTGTATATTATTTATATCTGAGTGGATTGAATATAACTGTTTCACAATTTTTTTTTG